>JAODUD010000041.1:14163282-14174852 GCA_026784285.1 Stomatorhinus walkeri | reverse complement strand
AGTACACAAGTTCAAAGTGCCTATGAAAAGCCCCCCCTCCCCCCCCCCAAAAAAAGGGTCTGACTAAAGGTCACTAATCAATGGAGCTGAGAAAATGCGGAGGAGAGGCTGAGCGTGTCAGCCCGTCATGTGACACAGCTGCTAGGTCAGCCAATGAGTGATCGGGACACATGTCAGGAGTCACATTTTGAACACAGTAGCATCATTAAAACTGACTTCTTTTTAAAACAGGCAGTTATTATTAGCATAAACCCTATCTTCTCAGCCAGTAACTCCGTAGCCTGGCAAACATGAACGGTAAATAATTAGCACTGGGCTAGATGACGGGCTGCTGCCTCTGACCTGGCTCACCTTTCCGAAGCAGCACACCGTCCTCACTTCTCACAGGACCTCACCTCCTGTATAAACACAAACCCAGGCATAAAACAGATGGGCGCTCCCTCCCTGCGTGTCAGCAGGCCCTGAAAGCAGTCAGCCCTGCTGGGGAGGAGCTGGGTCAATCACCAGGGTCCGCCCCCCGCAGAGCCCTTTCCACCCAATAAACACAGAGATGGTAAATAAGCAGCACCTCCACTTTGCAGTCACCCCAAATCCCTCACTTGTTATCGATTCACGTGTGGACGGCCAGCACACTCCCCCTCCCCCCACCAGGGCAGAGGGCCATACCGACATGTCACACCAACATGTCCATAAAACAGTTTTTCACTGCGTCTGCAGTATCCTGGTAACTACACGAAAGGTGACGTTTCACTGCGTCTGCAGTGTCCTGGTAGCTACACGAAAGGTGACGTTTCACTGCGTCTGCAGTGTCCTGGTAGCTACACGAAAGGTGGTGTTTCACTGCTTTCCTTTGTGTTGTCTTCACATAAAATAAAACCACAAACTTCACGCGGAGCTGAAGGACAAAAGCCAGAAGGAAATGCCACTTTTTTCCCTCCCCAAACATCTGTGTAGCACAGCTGACATTTAAGAGGGACATGGGATATTAGCAAAGGTTGTTATTTAGCGAGGAGCTATTTAGCGAATTTAGTGTCAAACATGACTACAGGTCTGTCTTATAACAATCATAAATCACACCAACTTACATTGACTGTAAATGAAGAACAGGCGGCAGAGACATGCAGGGATTCCTCTCTCTGCAGGCAGCAGATACCGGAAGGTTTCCTCACCAATCATGCAAAAGCCCATCTCAGCATGCCGCCACGCTGCCGAGCTCAGCCTCTCTCTGCTACAGGACCACACGGGCGGGAAATCCAGAGCGGCCACCTTTCAAACTGCTTTTCACATGATTAGACGATGAAAACGCTGCTGGCAGGAGAAACAACATCCGGCGGGTTTTTGTGTGCGTGTCTGAGCGGCAGGAGGCTTCACATGCTGTAATTAGAGGCCTTGGGACTCCCGTAACGTGAGCCCCGAGCGGGCGTGGCGCAAGCAAGGCTCACACGCATCACCGCTCCCAGGCCGATGCCCAGCTGCACGGCACGGTCTGGCACGGCACAGCACAGCCACACTCCCAGAGAGCTCCCGGCACACGCCGCCTGCTCAAGGAGACTTAATTAAGCCAATTAATTTATATTATTTCAGAGTGAAGGACATTAAGCCACAGCAAAGCCCACTAGAAGAAGATTAAAGAAGAGAGGTTATTGGCTGGTTCCCAGCTCCTCTCCTCGGTACAAGGCCTCTGAATAAGAGGCGCTTAGGTCTGCTCTCTAGGCAAACCCTTGGGAAATACCCACAGGAGAGCAGAGAAACCTTGGACAAGAGAGCCCAGCACTACTGGAACCAGCAGACCACGGGGTCCACAGACAGCACATGCATTTTCACATCAAGTGGGAGTCACTGTCATATAATAACTACACAGGCATAAAATGGCACAAAACGACGTTCTTCCAGAAATGTATGTTGTACCACCCCGGCAGACAACACGGGGAGAGTTTTCACAAGACTCAAAGTGCAAAAGACACAGAAGATGACTGCATGTTCGAACGCCACACAGATCGACGATACAGCCATAAAGCAGAACCAGGAGCAGCAACTCAGCTGTTACCCATCACTCAGCGAGGAGCCCCTAACTGACGGGTATAAACAGAGCAGAGCGCTTTGGAGAGACGAGAAGTCACCCTGCACAGACACTATTTCCTTTCAGCCTGTTTTTACGGTTATGCTCACCGGTCACCGCTGGCAGGGGTTTGCTTGCGTTTACCTCGCAGCTCTGTCAGAGCCCCACGCCCTTCCCAGACCCACCGGGCCAAGCTGGCAGAGTGTAGCGGAGCGGGAGGGCTACTAACAAACGAGGTACGGAAAAGCAAAATGGGCATTTTCTGTTACGCAACACAGGCGAAGGGCAGAAACGCAAGGGACAGCGCAGGAAGGAGAGCACCCTGCAGGAAACAGGCCGGTCTGCTGCGCATTGTTCCCTCTGCTTCCACAGCTGCCTAATATAGCGCCCATACCTCCAAGACCTCCTTCACGACTCCGGGATGACGTCTCAATGACAGAATGTCTGCTCCCAGCACCGATCATATGTTAAAGTCCAAAATGCAAAAAACAAGTTCATGGGTAACAGCTATCGAGCATTACATTTCTGCAGTATGTTTGAATCAGTCATGTTTTCACGTTCCCTGTTATATGATATTAGAGAGGAAAATCAGATGAAAACTGGATCACATACACCAGGTGATCCTGCCGTATTGGGAAGTTGTCATGTGTAAATAAAATTACTGTGTACAAGAAAAGGAAATGGCTCATTGTATCACTACAATCATGCTTAAAGCAGGGTCTGAGATTTGGACACAGATTTTGAATCCTACAGATATTAACACTGTAAGAAATAAAGGTCACTTGTCATCCACAATGATGCAGTTCAGACACACACCCAAGCACACACGCACACACACTAACTAACACTATGTCATTGGATTAGAGGAATGGGGGGGGGGGGAAACTCCTGACAGCCAAAGCCCACACTGGACTCAATCCTATGACACCCCGGGTCCATTGCTACCCATTGAGCTACTGTGCAGGATCCCACTGAGAAACAGATTTAACTTGTTTAATATTCATGAACTACAAGCTGCCCATACAGAGATGCTGCCTGTTGAATATGTAGCAGGACTGCTAGAGAGGCTTCTGATCCATCAGCGCACACGGCATCTCCAGGTCTGACAGAGCGACACGCAGAGCGTGGCGGGACCACAGCCGCCCACCGTGCCCCGGCCCGCCACATCATCCCAGCTCTCGGCTGCACTGCGAGTTGCCATGTCATCTTCTCACCAGCATGTGACTAGATTAACACCAGCCCAAGAAACACTGTAACTTTAAATGTCAATGTGCACATCAAACAAGTCACTGGGAAAAAATGGAATCCACTGATAATGAAACAGAGACATAGGCTGCAGCACAAAAAAATAACAATACAAAAAAATTATGTTAAACCAACCATTAAAATAGCCAAACCGGTTGCTTTCAAAAAGAAACCAAGAAATATTTTCTTATTTTATCTCACTAGAACTGGTTAGACAGTAAATTCTGAAATCATTTAAAGGCATTTATGGAATCTGTCAGCGTATCTGTCAAATGCTTTATTTTTCTCATTTGCACATTAATGTTTTTAATAAAATAAAGAGATGTGTATCCGTGGCTGTCTAACAATCACAGCACACATCACAAACACTGTGGTTTACATCCTTTCTCTCCAGCCACTCAATGCAATAAAGTCATGCACTAATGAGTCATGGGTGGTCTGGCCCATCTCTCTTGCACTGATGATAACTGGACATTTAACGGGATTTCATCTTTAGCAAGTACATGAGAAGAACTCTTCCAGGGAAACTGAACTGGAATTATCCCGGGGACGGGTATATTTAACCTCCTACCTGAAGCAAACTCGGTTATATCAGACATATGTGCCTGCAACGTTAATTTCAATTATTTAACAAACCGGACCTTTTTATTGATTCCGAAAGGCTACCTAGTGCCGACCCCCCATTACAGATCATAGCAGAATGCCTAATTCCAGATTAAAACACTACGGCATCTCCAACTGCGCCGATCTACAGCCCATTTTAACCCAATACCGCTTTATTTAATCTCGGCACAAAGTACTTTACTCTGCCTCGGTCTGCTTTTTGCGCACAGAAGGGCTTTTCTTGCTTCTCTCGCGCCTACACACTATATACACACTACATACACACTACATACACACTACATACACACTACATACACAGTATAAACACGCACGCACACAGCCAGGGGTCGTCAGAATAAAAGGCCAGGTGGTTAGATGCACACTCACTAACCGACTGCTGCTTTAATCCCCTTAACACTGCATGCAAGTATACAGACAGACTCTATGTATAAACAAAAGCGGGCAGCCGACCAGCAGCCAGGCGGCACCGCCGCTGTTTATGTGCCGTCTGACGCGGCTCCGCTGGCCGGCTATGGGTTCCCGGCTCGCCATGGCCGGCGGAGGCTCCGGAGGAGCAGCTGGCCCCCAGACACACACAAACATACACTAAAATACACAAAAATACGCAGACGAGGCGAAAGTGGCCATGCCAGGCGGTGTGGCGGAACCGGTCGGCGCGATACCCGGTTCGGGGTTACCTGCAGCTCGGCCCGCTCCGCGTCCCACTGCGCCCTCTCCACCTCGAACCGGGCCCATTCGTGCTGCAGGAAGTGCAGGATCCCCGGGATGCTGTACTGTGCCCTGGCCGCCTCTCCACCGCCTGCTCCGAGGCCGCCTTCGGCGGACTGGGCTCCCTTCACGCCGCCGGGCAGTACGGAGCTGTTGTTGGCGTTGAAAAAGACGCCGGGCCCAGCCTGCTCGTCCATGTCCAGCACCGGTTCGCGGAGAGCTGGCTCGACTGATGCGTCGGACGGGTCTCTCCACCGCCGCCGAGTCCGCTCTCCGTCTGCGTGACTGAACAAAACTGGAGAAAATGACGAGCTCTCTGCCTGGGGACCGGAGCTACCGCTGGCGGAGGTGGCGGTGGGGGCGACTCACTCTGACAGCTAGCTGTCACTCAGTGACGTCAAAGCCGCCGCCGCTTCTTCTTCTTCCTTCGCCGTGCAGCCGGTGACGTTGCCCCCGACCGACACGGTGCTGCCCCCTACAGCGTGGAGAAATCAGTGCACCGCAGCGCATTACCCACCAGCTTCTCCATGCCTCTGTCTCCAACTAATTCTACGATTTAAACGTGGCCCTTCGCTTGACATGAGTCACACTTGTATGTGTGCATGGAAGTATGTACACCAATCAGTCATAACCACCTGCCTAATAGTGTGTAAGGCCCCCCTCATGCTTCCAAAACAGCCATGACCCGTGGAGGTATAAGTTCCATAAGACCTCTGTAGGTGTCCTGTGGTATCTCGTACCAAGAGTTTAGCACCAGTAAGGAGAGGGGCGGGGTCTCCATAGATCGGACATGTTTCTGCAGCACATCCCACAGATGTTCTATTGCTCTATCAAACTGAGATGTGGGGAACCCTTTGATCTCTTTGTCATCTTCCTCAAACAATTGCTGCAGTGCTGCAGCGTGCATTGTCCTGCCGAAAGAGATCACTGCCATCGGGGAATGCCATTGCCAATATGGGGCGAACGTGTTCAGCGACAATGTTTAGGCAGGTGGTATATGTCAAAGTAACATCTGCATGATAGTCATGACCAAAGGTTTCCCAGAATAACATTACCAAGAGCATCTGTCTCTGCCAGGTTGCCTTCTTCCCATAGTGCCTCCTGGTGCTATCTCTACCCCACGTAAATGACACGCATGCACCTGACTGTCCACATGATGTAACAGAAAGACAGACCAAGCTACCTTCTTCTGTCGCTCCATGATCCACTTTGGCCACTCACAAGCCCATTGTAGGCACCCGTGGTGGTAGACAGGGCTCAGAATGGCCACTCTGACGGGTCTGTGGATACACAGCCCCATATGCAGCCACTGTGTTTTCTGACCCCTTTCTATTATAGGCAGCATGAACTGTTTCATCGATTTGTGATACAGTAGCTCTGCTGAGTGCAGACAAGCTAGCCTTCGCTCCATATGTGTATCAGTGAACCTTGGGCATCCACAATGCTGTCGCCTGTTCACAAGTCAGTCCTCCTTGGACCACTTTTGGTAGGTACTGACCGCTGCATGCCATCACAATTTGGCCCTTGTCAAAGTCACTCAGATCCTTACACTTGCCCATTTTTCCTGCTTCCAACCAATCAGCTTCAAGCACTGACTGTTCACTTGCCTAATATATAATGACAGCCTTGACAGATGCCATTGTAATGATACAATCAGTGTCATTTACCTCACCTGTCAGTGGTTTTAATGTTATGCTTTATCGCTGTATATGTGTGGCTTTATATGTGTGTTTATGTATAACTGTAGATCACAGAAATGAAATGTTGCACCTGTATTTTTACTGTTAATAGTGCCCACACTAAACATACGTGTGTAGATATATCTATACATAGATATACAGTAAGAGTAAAAAGAGTGAATATAATTACTAAAGAGTAACAACGAGATATGGACCCTAGGCTGGTTTGGGATGAGTTGGATCAAAAGGAAGAGTTTATCGTAACTTCATTTTATCGTAACTTGAACTTCATTGGTATATGTGTGCCCTACGAAGGGCTGCTGCTCCATCCTGGGTTATCATACGTATCTTGCGACCATTGTTTCCAGGATGGACTCTGAACCCCACCACCCTAGACAAGCAGCACAAAGGATGAATGGGTCTGTTTTCCAAGTTGCCCATCATTGTCTCTCATTACACTCCATTTTTGGCCAATGTTTGAGAAATTAATCCTTCTGCTCTTAAGTGCAATTTTACCTCTCACATTTACAGTCACCATCCAAGGCTATCCATCAGTGCACTGCAGATTAGTTTTAAGATTTAATAGCTTATAACCCTCTAAAAATGCTATTTAACTCCCTTAAAGTGATGGACTAGTTCCAGTTGAAAGTCAAGGCAACTATCATTAAAACATATGACTAAAGGGAAATTTGATCATTTTTTCATTATCTAGTAAAACACAGTACTTTTCATCCCTTCTTCTGACTGAGGTATTGCTTCAGTGTGATCTCTGTGTCATTATTTATGATTTTCACAAATCCCAAAAATGTGGCGGCTTAAATGCAAAAACATGACATTGTCTGTAATGATCCGCCCGTCCGAGCCTCGTGTGTGCCACACCCCCCTCGTTACCCCGTGTTCAATCCTGATGGAAACCACCTGTTGTCGATTCGTGCTTGATTCTGTTCACCTGTTTTGTATCAGTCCATGCCCGTCTCTTGTATTTAGTCCTAGTCTGAGTCCGTCTCCCCAGATCGGTCATTGTGGTGTCCTGTGGCGTTTACCTGCTGTTCCTGTGTTTACCCTGTGTTGGACGATTAAACCCCGTGATTTCCCCAACTCCCTGCCTGCTTGCACTTCTGTTTGCCTCTCGCCACCGACACCCTGCACAGCAATCGTGACATTGTCTTTGTTGACCAACGAATCTCAGGTTGCCCTGTTTCAGCAGTATGTCCACGCAGTGGAGTTTTGCACTGCTCACATTTTCTGCACCACATATGGTGACCAGAGGCACTGGCCAGTGTGAGATTTCTACTGTCATAATTCCATGCTGTGAAAACCACTGTGAATGAGAATCAGCAGCTTTGGGACATTATAACAAGGGATGCAGATTACTGGTATGCAAGTACACATTTGCCATATAACGCAATACATGCAACAATTTATTGTCATAACAAAACAATTTTAAACTTATTTTATATGCATTTGTGCTATTATGACAAGCATATATCGCTTTATATGGCAAACGTGCACTTGCATGCCAGTTATGTGCATGCCCAGATTATAGCGTGTCAGGTCAATTCCCCATGGACAAAAAAAAATCATAGTTGCAGACTGCAGACTGCAGAAAGCGGCAGATTCACGGTACAACAGCAATCATCACAATAATTAACAAAACAATCAATCTTTCCTTGTACAGATATTTCTCTTTCCTTTCCAAAACTTCCAACAATAGGAGGTAAACATTCCACAGGACATCTAGCTGATTCATCTCAAGGACAGACAAAAATTGTAATTTCCCATGTCAAAATATATACAGCATATGCTTTTTAAAAAAATTAAGGAAATGCTTGTTCTGGAATGGATCAGCAATATTTCAGTTGAGGTAAAGAAGTGTATTAATTTTGTGATGTATTTAGTCCACATAATGGTAACACATCTTGTTAACATCAAAGCTTATTCTGTGTACTTTGCTGAAGTACACAAATACACACCTGAGTGTTAAAGGAAAAGCAACCGCTGAGACAAATAATGACACATATGGGATGAACTGACAGGAGAACGAGTTGCCTTGCAGAACCGCGTGTGCAGCCAGCGTGAGTCACGGCAAAGGGCCTGTCCACATCCCGACGCTGTCTTGGGAGTCCTTCCAGAATTTCCCATAAATCAGTGGGACTGAAATGAACGAGGAAGCAGGAATGGCATCAGCCGCATGCTCATTCAACAACTTCAAACGGAAGGGGGGTATTGTTCTACTGAAAGGGTATTGTTCTACTGAAATGGTATTGTTCTACTGAAAGACGCTCCTCCCACAGGAGGGAAATACAACAATAGAGCTGATAAAAATATCATAATATTCTCAAAATCACATTTTCACAATATCGATACTTATCATGATATTCTATCAAATATGACCGGTTATATTATTATTATTTTTACAATTATTGTATTATTATTTTACTAATAGTTGGATCATGTGACAGGTTTAATGATAAAATGCACCAACAACAGTCAAATGCCTTGATGAAATTTGTCTTAAAATACTGCATACTCATATTAATTATGAAAGAAAGCAAGTGTGTCAGCTGTACCACAATACTCACAGTATTCAGAGTAACGTGGATATAAATGCTCATAATCACAATGTGATGTTTTATCGACGTCGCCCTGTCCTATGCGGCACTGTCCAGTGATGATCACGCTGTAACATCAGGCTGACATTCCCATAAACCTTGCCTTCTATAGGAATGAGGGCTCCCTGAAATTCAATAAGACAGCAAGAACCCTTCTCACCAGTGTGCGGGGCCTTACAGACCCCAGGATTAGTGCCACACTCACACTCTGTTTGGAGCAGCACGAAGGGCGATTCTTATCACATGATCATTGGCGGCAACTAATACTAATGAAACAGCATTTGCAGATCAGGCTGACAGGCTCCACCCCCTCACCTCCCCTTGGATAGACTCCACCCCCTCACCCCCCCTTGGATAGACTCCACCCCCTCACCTCCCCTTGGATAGACTCCACCCCCTCACCACTCCTGGGATAGACTCCACCCCCTCACCTCCCCTGGACAGTATTAGCATCTATCTGTGCGTCACTGTACATTACTCAAGTGATGCTCACTTTCTGAACAAAAAGCCCATTTTGCCTGAGAATCAGATACTGAATCTGAAGTTTCATGTAAGGTAGAGACAAAATGACAGGAATGCACAGGTTAGCAAAGGTGACAACATGCTTTGGACCTGCAGGCTTGGGACCTGGCAGGGCTCGATAATCAGAGGGCACCTCAAATAGCCCACCCATCAAAAGAAGAACAGACAGAATGATTCTGAGCCGGTGTGAGGAGCGATGCCTCTCCCTCTCCCCAGGAGACGCAAAGGACCTCCCAAGGAGCACTATCCACCTCATGCTTCACAGTTAGACTATTTGAAATGTCTGCTTTACAAGTGAAGAATCATATCCTTACTACATAAAACTGCTAAATGAGCACAGATAGATAACAAATTAGTCTCATTAACATATTATGGGGGATAAATGCAGATCTATCATACATATTACAGCATGTGTTTCTCAAACCAGTCCTTGGGGACCCCCAGACAGTCCACATTTTTGCTACCGGGAGCTGAGAGGGAGCAAAAACATTGACTGTTTGTGGGTCCCCAAGGACCGGATTGGGAAACACTGCGCTAGATGGGCATAAACAGAGAATTAATAAAATACATCTTTAGTGATTTCATTTAAAAATAACTCAGTTTATTGTGCACAATTCAGTGCATATCTCACCTGAATAAATTTAGAAAAGACAATGGTCATAACACAAACCTGACAAGTCTGAGCTATCAAAATCCCTCCTGTGCTTTCCAAGATACACTCTGTAATTATTAGACATATATTAATGGCTTTATGCATTTGCTGAATTAAGTTAAATGCCTCTGGTTAAATGAATGATGAATGAATAGCAGCACTAATGTAAATGGAAATCAAAATCGCTTCAAGCTTTGAAGTGCAGATGGGCAGAGGAGTCGTTGAAATACTGATATTCCTGAACAAGCTTCACATCAGCCAGTGGGTCCGGCCAATATCCTGCGTATAACCCCACACCTGCGTCAATCCCAGGGCTACAGGCCGCTCCTGGCTTAGTGGCTGTTATAGCAAATAACACATTTTCAAATGAATATGTTTTTCAAAATTTAATCTTAAACAGGAAATGAATTAAGGACATTCTCCAAACCTAAAATACCTGTTACACTGTGCTGAAGAATGGATGAATGAAATTTATGGATGAAAAAATCTTAGTTTTGGATAACAGTTTTCATTTAATTAAAGTGAGACGTTCTGTGATGACTTATTTACCTAGTTAAAGCACTAGGTTTTCACTCTCTATTTGAAGGTGTATGTGGTATTTAGTGTAAAATTGATAAAGCTCACTTCTGGAAATCTGGAGCTCATTCTGGTATACAGGAGTGTCTTGTGAAAATACACGCTATGTTTTCCTGCTGAGACCTTGGAGCTGTAGACGATTATTCCTGGGGAAGTCAGAGTCAGTGTAGCATGATATTTCTCTGTGGTGCTGGAAAGCTGCATTCCATACAGAACGATGGTCCGGTTCTCAGGGTAAACATAATCCATGGTGAGTTGAAGAGCATAAGGAAAAACTCCATCCATTTCCTACGGCCCTTACAGCAAGAAGCCCTCAGTTCGACAGACCATTTGCAGATGTGTCAAAACAGGCAGAAAAATGGACTGGATAAGAGTTCCACTACCTTCCATGTGTGCTCTTCACCGAAGCAGATGACCGGCCCAGCATCCTGCAGAAAATGGCGTGATGTTCCCCTGTGTGGAAACGTCGGCTTGCAAAACCAACTGCCCGGCGCCTTCCTGGATACCAGCGATCTGGAAAAGCCTTGCTCCGCAAAATCAGTGCCCAGCAGCCGCAGGAACCAAGCCGGGCTTCGTCAACTGTCATTGGCTGGAAAGTCGGGGGAAACGATCTTGGGTGGCATGTCAAAGGAATGAAACGGGAAGGTCGGAGATTAAAAATTGGTAGAAGATAAATTATGAGCAAAGTCTTCAGTAAAAAAAAATCAGGGTGGTTTATTATTGATCAGATAATGGTGGAGGTTCAAATATCCACTGTGAGTATCAGGAACCTGACCAGACTAATATATATATATATATTAGTCAGTGCTCCCTGGGAGGAAACAGCACTGGCCTGTATCTCATTAAGGAACCTGACCAGACTAACATATATATTTATATATATATATGTTAGT
>JAODUD010000041.1:14149033-14160163 GCA_026784285.1 Stomatorhinus walkeri | reverse complement strand
AGCCCATCACAGGGCACAGGGCTGGGTCTCCCTGGACAGGATGCCAGCCCATCACAGGGCACAGGGCTGGGTCTCCCTGGACAGGATGCCAGCCCATCACATTATGACATTATGAGCAGCGCTCGAGTTGTAATGGGAGGCATGTGGATGGCAAAGCACCCCCCCCCCCACCATGCCCACCATGGGGAAAAAATACAAACACCACCCCGACAATCCCTCCAAATTGTTGTCTGTAAATTCACACGTAAAGGTAAATCTAAAGAGTATATACTGTATCAGAGCAGATTACAGTACCCCACCCTCCTGCTCAGGAAATTAATCATGGAGGCACCCCAAAGATTTGACCCCTAACATTGCCCATAAAATATTTTTACTCAACTGCTGACTATGACAGATTTGAAAACACTAATTAGCCTATCTGCATGGCACCAGAATGGGTGGAAGAGTGTGAGACGACACGGGGAGAAAGTACAGACTCCATGCACAGCAATGGTGGCACTCGCAGCCCCCCCCTCTCAGGTGTGAGGCAACAATTGAACCCCCAAATAGGAGCGTCAATCAGTGAATCTGGTCATGAATGAATAATGCAAATCATTTCACTTCTCTCCTTAATTTCACACAAATAAATTCATCTTTAATTTTGCACTAGGGGCATAAATGCAATTTGCGATTCTGCACGATGACACCAGAGAGGCTCTCACTCACGATACTGAAGCACGTGCACATCTACAGCCCAGGGGAAGTCATCAATCCAGAGTGAATCCAGCATTTATGGGAGGAAACCAGAGTAGGTGGGTGAAGCCACACAAACAGGGAGAGACCTGGCAAATTCTGTGCTGGGGACGTCCATCAGACTGGGAATGCCAAGAGGAGGTCCATGTAAAGGCATTCTGGCTGCTGACCAGGCTTCCACACTGTCGTTGACCTGGATTTATCTAAGCTTTTGTACTAGGATAAAAAATTAGCACATTTATTTATTTATTTATTTATTTATTTATTTATTTATTTTTGAATAAACACCAACTGTTTTGTCCGTTTCTGTTTCATGATTTGCTAAATGTAAATTTCACCCTATATTCCCAGAAGATTGATATTACTCAGAAACAGAAAAGGTACAGGGTTTTACGCAATCATTGGTGTTCCCATGGCAACTGATCAGCAGCCCATACCACAGAAGCTTCTGTTAAGGAAACCTGCCTGACCCCGATCGGACTAATTATGGCTTGTTAGGGCATTATATAGGGTCATCTGCAGCATTTATAGGGAGTGATGCGGCAATTAGCGGGTCTCAGCAGGGGATGATTAGTCAGGATTTTATTAAAAAGTGCTCCTTGGTCTCCTATTCAGTCATATGGTAATCCAAGAGTGACACACAGGGGCGGTTCCCGAGGGGGGTAGGAGAACGGTGGTCTGAAATAAATGTATTATTATTATTTACATTTATGTGTGTCAGCTAAAATTTTGTGCTCAGGGAACCAGGGAACAGTGGAAACACAAACATGCATGTTTTCTTGATGGACCCTTATTACAGGTCTGCTCAAGTCACTCCTACTGGCGAAAAGCGAAGTTAGAGACTGTTACACTCCCGGTGTTTCGGCGTTTCCTTAAATCTCCCTTTGCATACGACGGCCTGCTTTCCCAGACATGGACTGGCATCCCACGCAGGGAGTCCCACGCCTCTGCTCCGTGATTCCTGGGACAGGTTCGATGATCATCACCAGGTGTACAAATGTGTGTATGAAGAGTATAATGCACATGCAGTGTATACTGACTAAATAGCGATTAATGTAAGAAGCTCAGAAAGTATAAATTCACACCAAGATTATGTTTCAACCTATCAGTTGTGCACTCTTTGATTGTGACTCTTTATACCAGGGGTGGTCAGTCTTATCCAGAAACGGCCGGTGTGTGTGCGGGTTTTTGCTGCAGCTCCCTAATTATATTACTAATTAGAGGACTGATTGGCTGAAGAGTCCTCACACCTGGGTTTGAACAGCTGACCTAAAGGTTACCCCAAAAAACCTGCACACACACCGGCCCTTTTCTTTATAGTCAACTAGATGGTTGAAACGAAATCCTGGTCTGGATTTGTACTTTCTGAACCTGAACTTTTCCACCTCTGAATGTATGTGGCAGCATATTTACCTGCCTCCCAGCCAGCATCCTGCACCCCCCCCCCCCCGCCCCATAACCCCGACCAGGATAACGCAGTGAGAAGCTGGATGGGCAGATGAACTGCATATCTCAATGTCCTTTTTGGAGTAACAAATTCTGTCCCTCTTTCTGATGCACATCTTTAGAACATCACTTCTCCGTTCACCAAAGTCCTGAGCCCCTCTAAGAAAAGCATCTCTGTCCACTGGTGGAATTAGCTGCTGTGTCAGTGCTTCTTGGGAACTGCTATTCCAGCTGCATTAGTTGCCACAATCCTCCATGCTGTCAACGCCACACTATGTTGTTGTCAGGGGCAACATAAAGTGGGAAAGTTACAATGATACCAAAGGCCCCTGACTGACAAGGGCCCCAGAAATTTGTAACATAATTGGATGGGGAGCCCAATATGAGATTCTTTCATGGGGCTCAAAATTGCTAGCAGGGCCACTGCTTCTTGTGTCTATTCTGCTGAACGATTTCAGTTTTGATTCCATTTAATAAATACAGTGATACTGTAAGATGATATGGAAATGCATGCATTGCATTGCTTAACCAACGGTTATCTCCTACTGTAATTCAATGATAAAGTAGCATTTTCTTGCAGCCTTAACGTGTAACCCTGATCAGTAAACTTACTTGCACAACCGGTGCTGAGAGCCGACCTGTTCCTTCTGTGGCTGTTATCTGTCTGCTGACTGACTGATTCTTGGTGCTTCTACATCAATAGGACACTTACCTTGACTTGAGGGCAAGGTGTTCAGAGACGGGATCGATGCAAGGTTTAGTCCCAGTAACAGCAAATAAGTATGACTCCTCTTTTTCTAGATTATTTATAGAGCTGTTATAAACACAATTACAACATCTCCATGTATGACTGTCTAAATAAAATCATGTAGCATTGAATGCATGTTTCCATAAAAGGTGACAGCATTACAGAGGACCGAGAGTGTTTCTGTAATCCTGCTAGCATTGGCTCATCAAATCCAGCTTGTCTGTCCAGATACGATGAGGCACATCATAGATGGATGAAGAATGCAACCTCACATTCATTTGTTAAATCACCTTTAGGATATCTATTTACTTAGCCCTGAGACAGGAAGGGTGTAGGCTTAAATCCCACAACAGACTTTGTAATTATAGCACTGACAGAAATGACTATCAAAATATTTCTAAACTGAGTAAACTCACAGACTATTAGCTATTTGCATGTTATTAGCGCAGCTAATGTTCATTTTCTCTTGTAATGCATAAAAGATGAGCACCACGGCGTGTGTGTAGGAATGTGGGCATGTCGTCTAAGCATGCACCCGATGACGAACATCTCATTCCATTTCAGACCGACAGCTATCACACAACTACATTCTGAAGCTGAGGCTGAACAGAAGAAAATGCAAACGTGAGATCAAAAGTTTATCCCCGCAAAAAAAAAAAAAATAGAAATATATCATGACTCCATTATTCGAACATGTTCAATATTTGCACCTTTACTGACACACCAGAGGGTATCAACCCTGAGATTAAGAGAGAGGCATGGGTTCCACTGTTCAAGAACAAGGGCGAAAATTATGCCAGCTAACAATCTGGGATGATCTGAAGATTGCTGATGGCACGTGAGGCTCGAAATAAAACAAAAACAAAAATATGTAGCATTGCTAACAAAAAACATATTATCCTGAATGAAAAATCAGACAAAATGATATTACAGCCAACAGGAGAATTACAACAAACTGGCTTGAATCACAGAAACATGATAACTGGACTGAAACCAACAGGTAATACCATTGTGTCAGCTGAAACCATTCAGTCATAAATGAATGAATCACCACAATAAAGAAAGAAACTACATTAAATCAGTTTAAATTACACCCACTAAGTCCTGGCTATTACTGGCACAAGTATATAATGCTGCAGCAGGGAGCCAAGTGTTGAATGGGAGGGGCAATGCTGAGTGGGAGGGGCTTATCACAAGGGGTAGGATGGGGTTTATAACAAGGGTTAGGGTATCAGATGATAACAGGTCCCTCCTACTCGACATCCAGCTCCTGGCTGCAGCAATCTGCCTGTCGCAGGCTACAACTTAGTAGCCTAGTTAAAATCCAAACGATCTTTTTTTACAGACCAGTGTGTGATGGTACAGAGGTTAAGGCACTACACTGATCTTGTACCAGAACCGAGTATTCAACCTTCACACCATAAGAAGGTTCTTAAAGAAGGGCAGAATCAGAAAACATACAATATCCAGCTGATTAAACTAGTTAAAAAAAAAGTCTAATGGAAAAAATGTGTGGAAGCATGATAAAATTAAATAATGGTCATGGAGATTATTGTTGCAGTGGAATTGAAAAAGTAAAACAAATATACAGAACAAATTTATGTTTTTTTCACAACAAGCCACAATAAGAGGGAAAGTAAAATTTCCGGTCCACATACGTCTTATCATTCGAAGTCATATTTGAATATCCGGTTTGAATGGAGCAGCGTATTTAGCATTAGTCGTAATATATCACAATGCACTTTTTAGGTTCTTCAAATAATTAATCGAACTCCAGGTTAGGTCACCAAACCCCAATCAGTTATGAACAAGCCGACGCGTCCTGTAGGACGCGGCTGCCGGAGCGTCAAACCCCGCTTTGGCAATCAAAGCAAACTACGTCACCGCAAACATGAAAACGAGCGCCCTTTGAAACTATTTAAATAGGTCGGGGGGTGCAGGCCAGGCACATGGAATAGGGTCCTGCCCTTGTTTTGTACCAGAATGCCTGCATTGGACAAGCCGCAACAACCCAAACCTTTCAAGCAGCGGAAAAGTTTTGGTAATTTATGTTTTTGATTCCTACCTATATAATCAGTGCCTCCAAATTTTAAATGGTGCGTTTAATTGCAACTCTGTGCCCTGAACAGCAACACGAAGGCAAGAGGTAGCAGGCATTCGGTCGAAATTCCCAACTAAGATCCCTGTAAGTCCATAATCCTGATTGATCCTGATTCGTTTATAAACGTCATTTTTCCATTGACGGTTGATGGTTATGATATCTGACTGCTTGCTTCTAGGTGATAATTGAAAGGTATCCGAGGGAGAAATACCTACCTCCCCTAGATAAGACGAAATTCCTGGTGCCTCAAGAACTTTCAATGACCCAGTTTGTAACGATAATAAGGTAAATGTGTGTGTTGGGTTGTGTCGGCTTTTGCCCAGTTGAAATGGGTGACCCTTGCCAGGTGTAAGCAATTACCGTAATTATAATGTATATGTGGGGGTACGTCCCCCCCCCCCAATATTCAGATATGCTCAGTGCCCCACCCCAATGTTGACTCCATGAATACGGTCTTGAAATGTGAGGTTGTAGTTCATAGCTTTATATAGACGGGTCTAAATGAATGCGCTGGGGCGTAGTTTCAGTGCGGGTACATTCTTGCATATAACACGCGTTTGAGTCATGCACACCTTTTTTTTTTTTTTTTAATTTTTGCAAGAGAAGTCCATTACATGCTCTGTGTGACCTCCCTTAGAAATCGCATGTCGCTGATGCCAAGTCAAGCCTTCTATCTGCTCATCAACAACCACGGCATTGCCAGCATGTCCCTCACGATGGCGCAGGTCTATAAGGACCACAAGGACGAGGACGGCTTCCTCTACATGACCTACGCATCCCAAGAGATGTTTGGCCAGGAATGAAGGGCGGACACCATCGCCAGCGCCACGTCATGCTGGAATTTTAAGTACTGGGGGTATCGCCAAGTCCAAGAGGAGCTCGTCTGAAATGCTGTTTAAGCGCTCTGGTTCGGACGGTTTTATTGCTCTGCGAGTTGCGTCTCCATTTTATTGAATAAATGTATTTACCCGTTAGTATGATTCACTCTTGGCGCTGATTCTGTAGCTGACCGGTCGCGTTAAATTACGCACGTAATTCAACTAGCCTGCAAATGCACTGCGTGAAATTCAGCTAAATGGGTTTGAAACTGTAAAGTTTAGCCTGTAGTGTATATGTGAATACTCCTGGGAGGTGGATTGCTCTCAAAGCTGAAATGGGTGCTTGATTCATTTCCCATCAACTTGTGAAACATTTAATAAAAAATGCTTTAATATATGGGGGGCGGGAGGGAAAAGGCTACTTTGTGTAAAGCTGGGAGGGGGCGTGAGTGCTGTTGCATTGTGGTTTGTAGACATTAAATATTGTATAAATACCTATTTTGTGTTGTGACTTTAGTCTTTTTTTTCCACTTACCTTTTCGCAGCGTTTCGCGTTTTGGTGTCCATTCTCCTGAAACCTCTGGTTTGTAACCATTTACCACCAACTAGCCTACATTCCTCCTATAATACTAGAGAAGTGGTGTCCATTTAGCTAATGAATGGCCGCTATTTTCATTAATACCGTCGGGGCCTTAGTGAAATGGTGATGCGCCACTAGAGGGTGCTGTTACTCTATTGAAATGTACAGCCGCACGGCTCTAGCAGTTCCCGATCCTGGTCTTCAATTGCCAGCTTAATTTTTCTTCCGTTACACTTATTACGAAATGTTACAGAATCCCCGCACCCTTTAAAAGTGTTTTCCGTTTAAATTGGTTACCCCCAGTTAATAGCCCTTTCTGGCCCCATTGTTTCTTAAAGTCCAACCTTACCAATTTATCACCCCCTCCCCCGTTTAATGCATGCAATAGTTTTTGCCTTCACTTAAAGCTTCATCCTTGTATGGAAATGCTTTTTTTTGTTGCTTTTCACGCTTTTCTTTCTAATGCAGCTAAATAAATCAAACGATACAGTGGCTTGTGCAGTTCAAATGGCTCCCGCCAGGGGGAGCTCTTGTATTGCATGTGCAACGCATCCCGTATCGATATAAGAAGTTTAATCTCACAATGGGCACCTATTGAGAGTGACTTGGTGACATTGTCATAGTTCTGGTGTGTTTAATTGCCGTTCTCAGAGAGACTATCCTGCTCTGGGCTGTTAATGGTGTGTTGAACTTCCCTTTTACAGCACTCACCTCCCTGCACCACCCTGGCTAATCATTACTTGACAAATCCAGGTTTTTCTGACATTAGCTGTCCTGTAACCCAGAGAAACGCATCGGTCTTTTTGTGTGTTGATTTATAGTTCGCTGAACGTTAGTTAGTGCTTCTTAACCGTTTTGGTTTTCAGGTGTTCTGCCCTGCCCTATTGTCTTGAACCGTCTGCACCGCAGCACAAGGGCTGTCTCTGCCTGTCTGACGGCACCCAGATTCCCTGCGACGGCCCCCGGCTGGGAGCCAGAAGGCCCCATTTGCTATTTCCAATCATGAGATAGCCAAGAACTCCAAAGAGGAGGTCAATCAAGCGTCCCCGAAGGGACTCCCTCCCAAAATGAAGATGCGGGGCCAAATCGGGCGAACCATGCTTACCCAGCCTTCATCTCCGCCGGGGCTCAGTGCCGAATTTATAATCCCCTCTCGCTGCCTTTAAGTGGCAGCTGTTGGTGCTGCCAAATGGCATTTGGTCATTTAGGGGCACGTCCCCATTGAAACCAAGCTTCTCCGATGACAATGCTGGCCAAGGACTAGCCAGGGGGGGTTTCGCAGGAAGTCAAGTGGGGCGTTGCTCTGAGAAGAAGTGTCAGCAGGCCTGCGTGAAGAGGTTCTGCACCCGAAGGGGCTTGAAACTCAATCAGTCAAGCCTGTGATTCTATTCAGTCGTATCCCGATTTTCACAGTGAGCCGTATTGTTTGGCTTAGCCTTAATTGTAGACAAGAAAACTGCTAAAGAGAAAATACCTCCTTTTAATAGACCACTGATATAAATAAGAACTGCTAGGCATTTTGGAGCAGTATGGGATTTGAGAAAGAGATGCCTGACAGCTATAATGTGGTAAGAAGATCCATAATGTGTCAAAGTCTCCTTTCACCTGTCTTTTAAAGCCGCTCTGTCGTATCCGATGAAGCTTTTCTCCTGATGGTTGTGGTGCCTGATAAACGCCAAGGAAGATCGTCTGTAATTTCCTATAAGAGTCGTCGTCCATAATAGCTTCGATTCCCCAAAGGGTGACAGGAGCCTCAAAGCTTTTCTGTTTTTACTGCCTTTTTGGGGGCTGTTGTGTGGGCAGAATTAACGGGAAGCTGGGTATTAGGTGTGGATTCTGATATGGACGTTCTGACGACGTCAGCATTTCATGGATAGCATCACAAAGCACAACACAGCCAAACATGGAACTCGTGTCTAAATGATCAGGGGAATCAAGAAACATTTATATAAAACCCAGGAGAATTGTGGGATTGTTTTCATCTCAACACAACTGTTCCTCAAAACTATCTTTCTCCTTGCCTTTTTACCCGTTTATTCAGGCAGCCTTCTTGCGTGGGGGTCCTTTCTGACGGTCCAACATCCTCTGTACATTCTGGTGACAGTGACACCCCGAAGCGTCACCCCAGCTGGAATCACTCGTACGGCATCACTGCTTTAGCTATAAGCCTCTGTGACCTGACTCTTACTCCTTAAGATTCAGGGACCGGCTCCTTGATGTATGCGGACTACCTGGGTCTCGCATCCCACAGGACACGCGTTTCGGACGGAGCCTGCTGTTGTCTGGACGGCACTGTCACGCGTGGGTAGAAGGTTGTTAGGCGAGACAGCAGCGCGGCGTGGCGCAGAGAAATGGGGGGGGGATGCTGCTACCACGGGAACCGCTCCAGTCTGACCAGCGAGGCCCTGGAAACACCAAAAATAGATTAAATCAGTTTGCTTGGCAATCGAGGGAGACAAGCGTGCGGGACAAGTAATTAAACTAGTCTGGAAGGACTGCATTTCAGTTTGGAAGAAATGTGGCGTGGAAGCATGTGACCTTACATTTCAAATTATAGGAACTGGGGTGCCGGAGCACCAGCTTAGTACCGAAATATTTAAATGGTTTAGAGGGTCATCGGGCAGAAGGATTTGCCCACAGGACTAAAATGAGCCATAAAGCTGCAGCTGCTGCAGCAAAGACAGACCTTCAGACCTAAGGCACTGCTGAAAGTCTCCCTGAATACAGTGTGAGTTCGTGAATTAGTCCCAATTCACTGTCTGACTCACAGTCCCAAATAAAACACCCAGCCTTTACGTTAAAAACATCATTCAGGAAGTGTCAAGATGAATATATCAAAAAATGGGTGAGAATACATTCACAGCTAACCGGCTTTTAATAAGAAACTGACTGACAGTCCCTCTGGTGTGAAAGGAAATATAAAGGGGAAGGTGGTTTAAATGCCAGTTCAGTGTATAAATCCCAGTTCAGGATATTAATCCCAGTTCAGGAGTTGAGAGGTGCTTGCGTGCCCTATAAGGATGTGTGGATCAGGGTCCTGGAGGGTCTGCAGAATGTGATGCAGCGAGATGCTGAACCGAGGATGGGGGTGGCTGGACGGGAGTTTTTACTGGGATTAACCGGCACTCTGCTCTGAACATCTGGGGGTCTTTAAACAGCTTCCTAATGATGGAGTCTGTGAGGTTCCTGCTTATGTTTTGGCTGGATAATTCTCTTCTGAATTTCCATCATTAACTTTAGATGAAAGACAATCTCCACAAACAACACGTTTCAGACTAATATTGTCATCTCCTTCACCAGGAATCACGCTGCTCCAATTAGACCAAAGGCACAGAGAACCTACATTTACAAATAACAAAGAGTATCATTTTAATCAAAAGATGAATTAACTTATCCACAGCTAGAAAGTGTCTGGCTAAATTAAAAAGTACAGATTAAGTTGAATACACAGAAATAAATTACACGTAGATGACAATTTGGGATCAAGCAAATCAATAACTTTGAATGCTAAGCTAACATTTCAGCAGATATGCCAGCAATCATTTCACAAAATCACAGCAACGTAATTAAGAGGCGATAATAACAACATCAATCACCAGGAAGATAAGAAGATCTGCTGAGGGCATCTCTGCTTGGTGAGTTATCAGCCCTGTGCTTTTGTTATGAAAGCTCCTTGTGTCCCAACACACCCACTGGGTGTCATGGCACCTGCTTAATGGAAGGAATGGAACCACTCTGTAGACACTCCAGCACCTGAGCCTCACGATTATATGCGATTAGAGTGCATCTGCTAGCTGTAACCTGCCAAACATCTTCCAGTAGATCTGGCACCCCTTCACGGAGGAGTGTGCATTCTGATATATCACCCCTTCACAGAGGAGTGTGCATTCTGATATATCACCCCCTCACTGATGAGTGTGCATTCTGATATTTCAGCCCCTCACTGAGGAGTGTGTTTTCTGATATATCACCCCCTCACTGAGGAGTGTGTATTCTGATATATCACCCCTTCACTGAGGAGTGTGTATTCTGATATATCACCCCCTCGCTGAGGAGTGTGCATCCTGATATATCACCCCCTCGCTGAGGAGTGTGTATTCTGATATATCACCCCTTCACTGAGGAGTGTGCATCCTGATATATCACCCCCTCACTGAGGAGTGTGTATTCTGATATATCACCCCCTCGTTGAGGAGTGTGTATTCTGATATATCACCCCCTCACTGAGGAGTGTGCATTCTGATATATCACCCCCTTGCTGAGGAGTGTGCATCCTGATATATCACCCCCTCACTGAGGAGTGTGTATTCTGATATATCACCCCCTCGCTGAGGAGTGTGTATTCTGATATATCACCCCTTCGCTGAGGAGTGTGCATTCTGATATATCAACCCCTCGCTGAGGAGTGTGTATTCTGATATATCAACCCCTCACTGAGGAGTGTGCATTCTGATATATCAACCCCTCACTGAGGAGTGTGTATTCTGATATATCACCCCCTCGCTGAGGAGTGTGTATTCTGATATATCACCCCTTCGCTGAGGAGTGTGCATCCTGATATATCACCCCCTCACTGAGGAGTGTGTATTCTGATATATCAACCCCTCACTGAGGAGTGTGCATCCTGATATATCAACCCCTCACTGAGGAGTGTGCATCCTGATATATCAACCCCTCACTGAGGAGTGTGCATCCTGATATATCA
>JAODUD010000041.1:14131520-14143042 GCA_026784285.1 Stomatorhinus walkeri | reverse complement strand
GGGTAGGAGGGGGTGTTGGGTTCAATGAGGAAGTTGTAACTCAAGCTGAAGAATAAAGAGGCTCAGTGGGAGACTGTTGTCTCACTGGGATTGATTGATGGTTCATATCTGACCATTGCTGTTTGTTTGCAGTTTCCCACCCATTTGCATGCGGTTCAGGAACTGGTGCCTCTTGAGGTGCCCATGGTGTGTGTCCTGTGATGGGCTGCCATCCCATCCAGGGTGTCCCCTGCCCTGTGTCCTGTGATGGACTGCCATCCCATCCAGGGTGTCCCCTGCCCTGTGTCCTGTGATGGGCTGCCATCCCATCCAGGGTGTCCCCTGCCCTGTGTCCTGTGATGGACTGCCATCCCACCCAGTGTGTCCCCTGCCCTGTGTCCTGTGATGGGCTGCCATCCCATCCAGGGTGACCCCTTCATTGTTCCCTGTATGTCTAATTCAATCTTTCTTATCTTTATGACACATTGTACCTTATTGACGTACAGGATTTGGTCTTTCAATAATTGTATGGATACCAGATCTTAAATTCCTGCCTATGAAACTCTACCTGGCGCCATATGGACCCCCTGTGAAGCCTGGGATGGACCAGTGTGGCATGTGGTGCCCCAGCTTCAGGAAAAGGGCCCCTCCCAAGGGAGCCCCCTTCAACATACCGGCGAACCTGAGAGCCGGTTCTGCGTTCCCTAACATCTCAACAGGTGCCTGACTTCCTTCATGAAAACGCTGACACTTCTGATTGGTTGCTTTCCTGAGTATTCTGCCTCTAATTGGCTGCTGCTCCGGACCAGACTGCACACGGCCCTGGCAAGCTCTCCGACTATTCATTTCATCCATACATCCGGCTACAGTCAGTTGATTGTGATAAACTCCGACAGCCAGTTATCCGTATGACTGAAGGACAGCAGATTCGAACACTAAATGCTAAATAGAAATATAATGTAACGCTAAATTAAAATAAAAAATCCCTAGAAAGTCCCTTCTGATCTGCAATCTACCAATGAACTGCTTGGGTAATCTGTAAAGCAGCATAAATGGGTAAACAAAGAAATACAATGTGTTTGCACAGACTAGACACAATGCACTAGCACGCTGAAGAGGACGTCGTACCAAACGTGCATTCAAAGCTCTGATTCCCAGAAGTAGTCACATAACAATGGTGTTGCCAAACCCTCCGCACTTCCATCTCCCGGGGCCTGTTTCGTGTCGTTCGTGTTTTGAATCTGCCGTTGCTTCCAGGTAGGAAGTAGCTATAATTTCCAGAGGAAACATTAATTTGCTCGTTGACATAACGAGGCAAGTTCATTCCTCCCAACAGCCTGCAAATTTATCCGCTTTCTCTCAAGATTGATTTTCGTGTTACGAGTTTTTTTGCGTCCGTTCTGGAAGTTTCTTTCTGAAATTTTCATATAAAAAAAACCTGATTGAATTGAGTGAAAATCTATAAAACAAGCTCTCTGTTCAAACTTCGGCAGTCCCAGTCTACTTACATAGTAAGGCTGGTCATATGTAGGTCACTGTGCCAGCATCCGTTGTAATATAAATAAAGCGCATTGCACCCGGGAGACTGTTTCTGGCCCAAGGCAAGGAAAGCAGGACATGTTCATCTTGGGCAGCTTGGAAAACAACACAGAGCATGTCCTTTTTTTTGGTGCCCTGACTCTTTCTGAGATGATAACATTCCTGAAAATGAGTAAAGTAGTACTGTACCTCTGGATGAATTGTGCATGGATCTTATGTGGGCTAAATCGTTAAGCCCACTCTGTCACTAAGGATGTAGAGGGAGTAACAGTACTAAATATACACTAAAATTGTTGTTTCCTTGAATGGAGCCAGTCCCAGTTCTTGTACAGTCCAGGATGTAATGGGAGTAACTATACTAAACTATACTTGTACATCATCCCCAGTAAACACGGTCTCACATTCATAACAGAGGTAGGCTATGGGTCTGTACCCCGTCACGTCATTCAGCTGAACAGGACAGAATGGGGTCTTGATGGGTTGGCATTGATATGTCTGACACCTGAGCTGAATGTTAGTGCTGGTGGTACGGGGTCATTATCGGAGGCTGGCGTGTAAGCAGTGTCTTGTCTGCGTCCTGGATCTCCATGATCCTCCTTCTTCTGCTGGCCCAATAACGCCCTGGCTGGCTGCGTGGAGTTCCAGCCTGCTTCCCCAGAGGCACCTCGCTCAGCAGGTCACCCTGACTCACACATCAGCGGCTGTAGATTGAAGAGGGAGCCAGAGGCCGGTCCATAGCTGTGTTCTGAGCCGTGTAATTCACCATCCCTCCCTCCAGGGGAAATCGATCCATCTCTCGACATCACGCTAACAAGCTGACGTCTCCTCTCCTCTTCCTCCGCCTCTAACAAGGTCTCCAGGTCCCTTTCTTAGGGATGGTCCTGTTGCCGTGGAGCCGCTAACTGACGCACCGACAGGCGGACTCTGCCTGTTTCCTGCTCCAAAGCAACGACTGCTTGTGAATCAACTGCCTGATGTTTCCATGGTGATGGGGACTCCATCCAATCAATGCTTGCGAAAGGCATCGTAGTGGCAAATAGTAGATTGTGCAAAGTAGCTGGCTGTTATTGCTCCCTTGGTGGTTGGGACTATAGCCTCACGCTTCCAGGGTTGGAATTCTGCCCCCTGCTTGCAAGCTCTCTCTTGTATAGAACATATAGTTTGGTAAATCTTGCTGTAAGTGCATGGGGTCTGTGATGGCCCCGCCCCTGTGTCCTGTAATGATCCTTTTCCACTTGCACGAGTACAGGTTTACCTACGTCATCTTGCTTGCCATGAGGCACACGGAGAGGTGAGAGCAAGCTTGGGGTGGCAACGGAAGGGTAGCTAGTGTGGGGCACCCCTGGAGCTGGGGGTTAACCAACCTTTCTCAGGAGCCCGTGCTCTATTCTATCCAAGGCCAAGGTTATGATGACAAGCACGGATGTTTAGGCCGCTGAGCCACAGACCAGCCCCGGGGTAGACCTCAGGATCATCATGACCTGGATACATGGTTTCAGATGAGTAGGTGCATGGATGTGTCGAAAAAACGTTTTTATCTTTTTGGACTAAAATATCATTAACTAGGTGAATGACGCATTTTTGTCCTTCATCCTAGTTTGCATGTGCTCCCCATGACAGAGATTTCTCCTGGGGAGTGCAGCTATCTCCCACAGTCCAATCACATGCTCTTAGGCTATTTGACATCTGTAGACTGCTTGTAAAGTGTGTTAGTGTATGTGTGAGTGTACGCATGCATCTTCCCTGAAATGGGCTGGCATCCCATCCATGGTGTACCCCTGCCTTGTACCCTTTGGCAGTGTTTCCCAGCGCGGGCTTAAGAAACCCTCAGATGGTTCATGTTTTTGCTCCATAACAGACAGTCCACATTTTCGATAGGGAACTGAGAGGGTGCAAAAATGTGGACAGTCTGGGGGTCCCTGAGGTCTGTTTTGTGAAACACTGTCCTATTTGCCTAAGATAGGCTCCAGGACGCCAACTACCCTGAGAAGGATAAGCATTTAGAAGAAGGATGAATGGATGGAAGGATAGATGGATGTTCTTCACCCAGGAACATGCAGAATAATGTGTGGAAGTGGTTGGTGTGGCCTAGTTTTGGGCAGGAGTTTTTATTCTTTATGATTCTCAGTTTTTTTTGTCTTCTACCTCCACTGATAGAGGGAATTAAATTTCCCGAGTTTTAAAATCAGATTAGCAAACAGCCAGGAGATTTCAAATACAAGTACCAAAATAAAAGGTGTTACAGCAAGTCTTAAAAATATCATCAGACGTTTGCTGTACCTGAGCTGTGAATGAACACAGTGCTGTTTCTTGGGCTGCACGCGGTAACACGATAACCTGTGACAAATTAAATATGGCACTTTGTTTTGGGTTGTTTTACAGATAATAGGATGCATGCAAGAGATATTTCTGAGGTGATCCAGTGGTGTTGCTATTTTGCGTCAGTTCTTAAATTAGAAACGCTCTCACAATTATTCTGAACATTAAGTTCAAGAAATATCTGGAGTGAGTTAAGTTTAAATAACCGTAGGACATCATGCCCAAAACTGAGACTTTTCAAAACACTCCCAGAAGAAAAAGTGAGAAGCTTGCTGGTTGGGTGACATCTCCCTGCGTACCTGTCATGGGATTTGGTCAAGCAGGTTCTGAATGTCACAGCTGCTGGTCAGGAAACGCATCGTTAGGCCGGAGTGACCCAGCGCTTGGGGCGGGGGTGTGTGTGGTTGATAATACACTCGAGGGCCGGTGCCCAAAACTACAGCCGTCCCTCAAAGCTGTCCTGCCACACATGATGGATCACCATCTTCTAACATCACTGACTCCACAGATATCCCAGAGTGGGATTCCACACTGGACCACTGGTGCTTCAGTGTAGACGTTTGAGAGGGGTACAGTCCATGGGCCTCCACTAAAAAGCTACCCCCCCCCCCACCACCTTTACCATCCTCTACTTCCACCGCAACCCCCAGTTTGTCAGGACCCCTCTTACAACTGTACTTTCTGACTTACTTCCATACAGGGGTCCTACAGGCAAAGTGCCCCCTGGTGGCTAACAGCAGAGATACACTAACAAGGAGCCTTAGCTGCATCACTAGTAGGTGTCTGGCCCTCTGAGCCCAGGCTCTCCTCCTGCAGGATGATTCATTGGGGAGGGGGAATCCACATTGACAAAATTGCCCCCCTTCCATCTCCGCCCTCCCCCACCACCTCAGTCTGGACTACGCAGCAGACAACAGGTGGCTGACAGACAAGAATGAAGCCAACTTATCAGTTACAAGAAGCAGGTGATCATACAGTGGGGCAAATACAGCTCCTGCTCCAGGAAGGGCAGGGGATATGCAAGGATGTCAGGGGGGAGAAAGGCTAAGCAGTATGCAGTGTGCCATGTGTCAATGCAGTGCCAGACTTACACTGTCTGGCCAAAAAGAGTCACACACTTTAACAGTTCGTTGGACCACCTTTAGCTTTCATTGTGGCGCACATTCGCCATGGCATTGTTTCCACAGGCTTATGCAACAACTCAACATTTATTTTCATCCAGATTTCCATTCATTTCTCTTCAAGATCTTGTATTGATGGTAGGTGAGTTGAACCACTCTGTAAAATCTTCTTCATCCTGAATGCTTTCAATGGGGTTATGGTCAAGGCTCTGCGGTGGCCAATTCACATGTAAAAATTATTCCTCATGCTCCCTGAACCACTCTTTCACAATTCAAGCCCATTGAATCCTGGCATCATCATCCTGGAATATGCCCCTGCCATCAGGAAAGGGAAAATCCATTGATGGGATAACCTGGCCATTCAGTAGATTCAGGTACTCAGCTCTGTGACATTGCTAAGCTTTAACGATGGTCAAATCATTGACTGTACTTGCTGATTTAAATTCAAATGGTCACTTTTATTGGCCAGATTATAGATTATTACATTTTATACAATCCCTAGAGTTCACTTGTCACATGTGTTCTTTGGCTTCGACTGCAGACTCTTTAGGTACCGATCCTTGTGTCACCTGACCTCCGCTGGTGTGAAGGCCAGGATCAGCATGTACCTCTGTTGGGACTGATATTCCTCGTCAGTCAGTTATACTTGTGCCTGACGAGAGTTAGGCAGCGACCGTTTTGACAGAGAGGCAGACGTGGAGGTGATGCTGATTCCGTGAGCGTCGGATGGAAGTCGTCGGGAATACTCTGGGGGTTTGGTCACCGAGGCCACCCCTCTTCCTGGGGGGGTCTAATGCCGTCACCGAGATCAGCGAGCCTCCCTCTAGAATGCCACCTCAATTAATAATAAGAACCTTCTTGGCCGCTGTCATCTCCATAGCTGTACATGTGCATGTCCATGTGGCTCCAGTCTTATGCAGCCGACATAAGTGACCTAAGCAACTACTTAGATCCCATTGGTTACCAGGAGGCCCCCTGATCAGCCTACCAGGGAAGCCAGATGACAAATAGCAATAGGTTAATCAAATTTTGCTTCAGGCCCCCGATACCCGTCTCTGCTGTCACAGAGTAGTCATAAAATCACCATTTTCCACATTCTTCTACTTCCCTCTTGTCATCCGTTGTGGTTTAATTAGAGTTTTCGCCATGGAAATTCGGGAAGAAAGCTTATACCAACACGCCAAGCCCCTTATTCCCAAAGGAGGCTCAATCCACATGATGTAAGCCTCCTAGTGAACTCCTAGCTAAAGATGTACGTGACCCACATACATACAGCCCTCTCTGAATACTTATTAATCACTGCATGTGGTTATACCTTTGCCTAGTGCTGCAGAAAGATGCGGCCGACCGGTGAAATATTGGGAATGCTAACATTTGTTAGCATGTTTAGCAATATATGACTGGAAAAAACAACACATGCATTGGGCTTTGCGCCCATATTTTGTTGGGGTAGAACCTTTTTCCCGTATATTAAAAAGACAAAATAATTCCCTTCCAAGAAAATCAGCCCGATAAACATATGGCTGTATATTTTGTTTGTTCCGCCTCTGGCCAGATGGCAGGTTCGCTCGCATTGTCAGCCTCTCCATGGGCGCCGGCTTGATGTTGATGCCCTGGGGAGCCGCACCTCCAGCCAGCTTCCGTCAAAACAGTGACTGCCCCAGGTGCAGTGACTGCCCCTCGCTGCAGTGCCGCCAGGATTCCCATGACGTGCCAAGAGGAGCCCAGAAGACACTGCTGGTGTCACACGTCATGTCGGCATGGACCTTGAGGAAGACAGAGCTCACCCATAGACCTGGACCAAGGTAGGTTTCATCCATACAGCTCAGAGTATGTGTGGGGGGGCACTGCAGTATGTGATCTGAAAGATGAGCTGTACCTCAGGTGATGCCTTAGTCCTGATGATATACAATGTATCTCCAATTTGGGCTGGTGCCTGGTTACACTACTGCCTCACGCCTCCAGGACTTTGTTTTGAGTCTCTGCCATGGCTCCATGTGTAGTTTGTTGTTCTCCTTGTGTCATTTTGGAGTTTCCACTGGACCTTCTGGTTCCCCCCACAGTTGCCAAATTGCCTCTTTGTGTGACTGTGTGACTGTGCCCTGCGATGGGTTTGGCGCTCCATCCCGAGTTATTCCCTGCCTTGCGCCTGTAGCTTCTGGGATGGGCTCCAGATCCCCGGAACCCTGAAAAGGACAAACAGGTTCAGAAAATGGACTTCGGCTTTGTCACAGCCTGCTGGAGGTGTGTGGAGCCTTTCCAGATGTACCCAATGTTGTGCTGTTTTTCCGTGTGTTTCCTTTGTGCTGAAACAGCCTCCTTCCCTCACCACGTTCTCTCCGTCGTCTTCATCCCCGTACTTGATCCGTGTACCACGTTGTTCAGTTTGTTTCTCTCGATTTCCATAACTCGCTGATCATTTCCTGTTTTTGTCTAGCTAGCCTGGCTGTATCTCATTCATACCTATGCTATCGCAATAGCCTCTGCGTGTCGGCGAAGGGAATGAGGAGCAAACATAAACAAATGCCGTCGAGGGCTTACTGGGAAGCAGGTAAGACTTTCATTCCGGAAGCCAGAGGGACGGTGCTGTGTGTACGGTAATTAACAGCAGCGAGCCTTGATCCGGTCGACGGAGGCTCAGGTCTCAGGAAAGGAAGGACTTTCTCTTTTACCCAGACATGCAGTTTATATATCACGGTACACCCTCCCCCGTTAAATGCCGGATGACGTGATGCTTTGATGCAGCACTAAGTCGCTCCCCAGAATAGAGCCGCCCGTCCGAGGGCCGCAAGACACTCCCAAAACAGATCTGAGGCTCCTACTATGTGCATCCAACTACATGGTGCACTGCTTCATGGGATATAAATGGGGCAGATGTGGATGTCAGTTGACATAGATCTGTTATTAGAGCATGCATGTTCATTTAAGTCACAGACACCTTTAAGATCCATCTTCAAACTACTTTCTGGTTAGGTTTGTGGAGGGGAGGCTGCAGTTAATCACAGAGCATAGTCGCACAAAGGGGATAGTTAGTGTAGAGTAGTGTTTCCCAGTCTGGCCCTCAGGGACCTGCAGACAGTCCACATGGTTTGGGAAACGTCGGTTTAGAGTCACCAATAAAGCTAATCCTGGACTTCAGAGAGAACATCCTAACTCTGGGCTCAAAGAGATTCAGACTGTCAGCATCGGAGACACAGGACCAAAGGTCTACCCACTGAGCCACCCAATCCCAGGCCCTCGACCGAAATATATGTCTCAGATGGATCTGTCATTGGACGCCTCCGGTGAGATCGGCCACATGTTTGGAACCAGGTCATGGGAGCCGCCCGTGTCGGATGGCTGCCTTGCCCATTGTGTGGGACGGAAAGCTGATCTCATCTTGGTCCAGGGTATCGCTCTCATCGTGCCACGTGGCTTTTCACACCGCTGGCCCCGGTTTGCGTTTTCCGCCCATCCATCAGCAGCTCGACGGTGCAGCCAGTGGCTCCCGACACAGGAAGCCGAAAAAATGGCGGCTGCCAGGCGTGGGGTCCGCACTGGCCCACGTCCACTGGCCAGCGACAGCACTAATGCACCGATCCGTGTCGGGGCTGACCCAGAGCGTGTGTCGCTCACTGAAAACCCCCGAGAATGCTTTCCCCCCACCCCCTGATTTTCCCGGGGGCCCCCTCCTGCCGGTCTGACCACACGCAAGATGTCTGCTCTGCATCTTGATTTTGCATCCGCTTCAGCTCGTCGGAGAAATTCCTGTCACGCGGCAAAACATTTTTACGGCACATTAACAACTGTTTACGTCTTGCTGAATATTTGGGAATTATGCAGCCTTTTGCTGATATTTAACACTGTCCTTTTAGCTAGTGCTGAGCGCTTCAAGCTAAGATTAAGGTAAACTTAATTAATGTTGGCGCATCTTGATGCCTGAAGTGTCTCCATTTCATGGTTGCAGTTTATTAAAAATTCTAATTCATAGAAAAGTGCATCATTAATAATTAATAATTTAATGCTATAATGTAGCAAACTAGAGTGACCTTTTAACAGTATTTGACTCCTGGGATGCACCCAATATCCAAAGAATTTTCTGTCAGAGAAGGAATAATTGTCCTTTTCAAACTAAAAGCTTTGATCTGGTTGGAAGGCAGCCAGTAAATAGATGACTTACCCCCCCCCCCCCCCACTCACACACACACACTCTTTTTTGCTAATTTAATATATTCCTTATGCTTATCTAGGTAAATCGTGTCTCTAAATCAGCCTTACTGTGTGGGTATGGATCCAGTGATGTACTGGCATCCACAGGGTATCCCCTGAGTCATGCTCTGTCCTTTTTGGTAAGCTCACTGCAAACCTCATGTTACGTTGTGGTGTGACAGGGTTTCCGAGTTGTTACAGGGATGGACTGTTAATCCATTACAATCTGCACATGTGAGTTTGAATCCAATCCCCGTTAGGGAAACTTCTGAGGGGTCAGTGCATGGCTCGGCTGGTCATGCCAGTGGTCAGAAGGTTGCTAGTTCATATCTCATGCTTGGTAGAATAACTGCATCACCATTGGTCTATGGTGCAATGTCCTTACATCCCTGAGAAATGCTCTGAACTAATGGCTGATACTACTCTCTGACCCCAAGGTTTGCTCTTACCTCTGTGTGTATTTTTTACACCTATGCATGTATTTCGAAAGAAAACCGGGGGAGAGAGATGGACATTTGCACATCCCAGTGTATCTGTTCTTTTACAAATGGCAAGCGAAGCCAAATTTTATGAGTAGGCACCCGGAAGCAGAAATTTTTTGGAAATATTTTTATGCTCGTTTCGATAATGGATTTCCATTGATAAATCCTGACACCTTAATGCCCCTGTTAAAATATGTTATTAAATGTTTTATATAAACACGTTAAATATTGAAGGTAATCCTGGCTTATGTCACAGTAGCAGAGTGACAGTCCTTCAGCAGTCAATGGCACCAGTGAGGACTCTGGCTCTGGACAGATCACATGATCTCCCCCTCCCAACTTTTGACCTTGGTTATGCCGCTCAAACCGCACGACCTGAAAAATTGATGACAACCCGAGAGGCCACAACCCACGGCAAGGGTGTGGGGGGGGTAGGCAGCACAGATCAATTATTCACCCGGCGTGTCTCTCGGAAAGGTTCCTTCCTCTGACGTCCTCTGAATAACTTGCCTCCGTGTGACTCTCACGTCCGTGAGACGGGGAAGGTCAGGGGATCGCAGACGAGAGAGCACTGCACTAAAAGTTTAGCTAATCTCATGCGAAGTATGCTCATTAATAATTCATATATTTTCCCTAAAGCCCATAAAGGGAGGTATGAACATTTAATGAGAGCTCAGGTTAAATGGGACATTTTATGTTCATAAATGGTTCATAAACTTCTCCGTAAATGTTTTGTGAATGCTAATAAGGTTCCCACTTTGCCTTCCTAAACGTTCTGCGTCCTCAGGAATGAGATCTGGCTACGCCGGTACGGTTCAATTAGCAATCCCTGCTGATGTGAAAGATAATGAACGTTTCTGTCAGTTTTACAATAATTATAATTTATGTCTGTGCTCACAATTTCACATATTTTAAAGTTAAAGCCTGCTATTTTTCTGAATCAGTCTGATGATTTTTTTTTTTTTTTTGGGGGGGGGGCATATATTATTGATTCATTTATGTATCCATCCATTTCCTGTAACCACTGTAACCTATAACCTATACAGGGTCATGCGGGGGTCCGGAGCCTATATGGCATAGAACAACCCGAGGATGGGGGGCCAGTCCATCACAGGGCAAACTCACTCACCATTCACACACACATGCGCACCTACAGGCAATATGGAAACTCCAGTCCACCTTAGTTGAAGAGGGCATGAGACCATTAAGACGTATGGAACCCAGCTCAGACGTGATGACCCGCTGCCAGTAGCTAGTCTCATATTATATGAAATGCATGCATTGGTTTAAAATTAAGGATTTTTTGTTGCCCATTTGGTAATTACAGTAAATGTATGGAATAAAAGAACAGATTGAACAGACTCAAACCCAAAATCTGTCAGTGATGGGCAGTACAGTCCAATAATCTAAATAATAGTAATAATAATAATAATAACCAGAGACAGAGCAGCACAGTGGCACACCTCACACCTCTGGTTTCCTCCCACTGATGAGCTGGAGTTACCAAACTCTGCATTCAGAGCTTCTGGATGATCCTGCATAGGAGAAGCGGGTATAGAATGGATGGAGGACCAAACCCTTATTCTCTGCTTCTTGACATGTTTTTAATTTTCGAGTGTGAAATGTCCCCTTAGCTGGGGACACACTTGCCTGCGGGTGACAAGTGTGGACCCTCGATACCGCTGGTCCCCTGCTGCCTTTCTCTAACCTCCTTCTCTGACTTTCTCTCTCTCCCTATCCCTCTCTCCCTCCTTTTCTGACTTTGTCTCTCTCCCTATCCCTCTCTCCCTCCTTTTCTTACTTTGTCTCTCTCCCTGTCCCTCTCTCCCTCCTTCTATGACTTTCTCTCTCCCTATCCCTCTCTCCCTCCTTCTCTGACTTTCTCTCTCTCCCT
>JAODUD010000041.1:14114435-14129821 GCA_026784285.1 Stomatorhinus walkeri | reverse complement strand
GGGGGGGTGTCTGAAACACGTTTTTGGAACATGCAATCGATTTGAGTTTGGTTACCTCCAGGGGGCAGTGTTGTACCAGGCTGGAGAAACAAGGAACCAAGATAATTGAAAGGTTTTTTTTCGTTTGCTGGATGAAAAACCCGTAAATGTACATTTTATTTCAGTCCATAAGAAGAAAGCTGTTCTATCATCTAGCTATCAGAACATAACTCTCAATGTGTCCTCTTCATTTTTATAACTTCTTAACTATCGTGAAAAATAATTAAGCAGTCTATTGAACGCACGTCGTTTGATTAAATTTGATTAAAAAACAAAAAAATTCAAGAATCTTTCTGTTTCTCATACTTTATGCTGATTATTAAATAGATTATGAATAGAGTCATTAAACAGAGCTATTAAATTGATTCCACTGACAGATCCATAATTTTGTTATTATAATGACACAATAGAATGGTTACTTGCCATTTTTTCATTTCTTTATTATTTTGCCATTAGTTTAGCTGATCAATAGAAACAGTAAAAAAAAAAAAAAACAAGGTCAGCAGAACGACAGAAACAACAAAACACGTCTGTTTGCACTGGTTTTCGTTGAAGCCTTTTACCACACAAGGAGCCAGCAGCTCTATACTGACTCAACAGGCTTTCATCCCCAACGGCATTCTGGGAATGAATCAGCCAAAACACATTCAATGTGCCACCTAATCTATATGTCTGTAGCAGCCTCCCCATTGGCCCTTACCTTTCCCTCTTTAGGCTTAAATAGAGCATAATTAAGGCTGGACAGGCACCTTCTAAAGCCAGGTGAATGTTTGTCTGCAAGTTTCTGCCTTAAACTAGAGGCTCCGCAAACACTAGACGTGAAACGTGACAATTTGCTCGGATATGTTAGGACGTCTTGTTCTTTTCTGATTCACACCTTCCCCTCTGGATAGGCTACCCCCCCCTCCCCCACCCCAACACACAAACACAGACACACACAGGTTTGTGATAATATTTTGTGGGGACTCTCCATTCATTCATATGGGAAAAAGTCTAATCACAACATGATGACCTTAACCTCTATCCAGCCCTAACCTTACAAAACCTTACAAACAAAATATGGGCCTTTTGGCGTGGTCTTTTGATTGCATTCTTTGCATTCATTGATTGCAGATCTTTGTGGGGACCTGAATAATTTTGGATCATTTGGTCCCCTCAGTGTAATATAAACATAATCCACACACACACACATGCACACACACACACACACACACACACACATGAACCCTCCAGCATTTCTTGGGAAAACAAAGCCAATCAGGGAGCCCTGTCTCTTGTTACAGTGATGGCCTCTGGTCACTGATGGATGTGGGCAGTTAGAGGCGGGGGGTGGGGGGGGGGGCTCTGGAATGTTACATCCGACCTCCACACCTCCGTCCAGGATTTATCATGATCACAGAGGAGAGACATTAGGGACAGACCTGAGAAAAAGCACTTGCTGCCCTGACCAGTCAGAGATAAAGTCACGGTAAAGGGGACCTTGGTTCTCTCAGCCTGACGTCACACGATGGCAGAAGTCGCGAAGTCACCTCCGCCCTCCAATTCCACTCTACCTTGAAATTAAAGCTCCACTTGTCAGACAAGTTTTTGCCCCCCCCATACTGCATACACAAATACTCCCTCCGTGGGAAATGTTCCTTCGCTGTTGAAGACTGTGCCGCTAAATGAGATCTCCCTGGTCTTCCTTGCTTACGCCTCATGATATATGTTAAGCCTAAACAGATGTTAATGATTAGCACCGGTGGGAAGCAGCTCCAGCGGAATACAAATACCAAGTCCTTTGTATTCGCCGCTACACGCCTTCCGTTGCCAATTCGTTTAGCTACTTTCAGCCATTCTATACCACAAACAACTTTGACATAAAAGCATGAAAATTGTGCTTTCGAGGAAACCTGATTACATGGTTCATTCATTAAATTCTCTGTGTATTCTACCTCCATATATAAATGTTCTTCTTAAATAACTTCAATTAATGATGAGAGCGTACTTCGTACTTTTTACACAGAGACTAAAATATCTCTGAAGAGACATTTTATCATTTGTTAATGAATTTCTGAAGGGCTGTTAATTCTATTCTGACTTTTTCTGGGGGTTGTGTTAGGTTCAAAGCAAATTGGTCATTGGAAAATGGTTCAGAGATTACAGTAACCACTAAGAATATTAACTTTGTTATCAGGCAACTGTTTTAATATATGCGTTGCATAACTGCTGAGATGCAAATTTTCAATCATACCCAAACGTTTTTTTTAGAAAACTCAGGTGAATACCCAGGTGAGGCAGTGCCTTTCTATGTGTTTAATGAACAGAAATTGAATTAAACTCAAGCAAATCAACCGAATAAAGTAGTTTCCCAGTCCTGGGGGGCCCAGACAGTTTTTGCTACCTCCCAGCTCCCAGTAGGGAGCAAAAACGTTGACCAGCTGTGGGTCCCAAGGACTGGATTGGGAAACACTGAAATAAACACCAATAGTCACTCATCCAGGAAGTCCTGCAAAACTGTATTTTCACCCCATTAAACAACAAAAATACCTCCAATTGTTTGCACTTAAAGTTCATTTTATTGCATAAATAGACAGCCATATGGTGTTTTGCTTTTCTTTGGCGGTGTCGTGAGTAGGTTCTGTGATGTTTCTGTTTGGACTGATTAAAGGAGATTGAAAGTGAAGCTTTCAGTATTTAATGAATTGATCTCCGGTAAGATAAACAGTAATCCCCGCAGAACATGTTTGCCTCTTTGCATTCCCGTTTTTGATTCGGCCCTTGTGATTGGCAGCATCGTTAGCGACGACGCCGTAGCGGCCGCCATGCCGGCTCACCTTGGCTCACCCGTCACCATTTTTTCCAGTTCCTCCTGAAGGATGTTTACAAGGACTCCGATCTCTGCAGCTTGGCAGTGCCGCTGGGATATTTGCCGGCATAACCCGAGGAGCGAGCGTGGAAGGGGCTTGGGACGTGGGCGTCGGGGCACTGAAGCGGTGATGGCACAGCTGTGTATCTGCTTCAGTCAGCAAGCTGCTCCGATAAAGGCTTTTTAAGGGTTTTTAAGGCTTTTAACGACGGCCATATCTGCTCATGGGTGGCTCATTGGGGGGCACCCCTGCCTCAAACCTCCCTGGTTGGGGGGGGGGGGGCATGGCCTCCATGTGTGTGTGAAGCTGTGTTTTTCTCTGTGTTGTGCAGTTTTCTATTGGACATTCAGGCAAAACTTATACTCCTCAAGTAAAAAGAACCTGCACCTCCAAACTAGCCAATCACTGGCATGCTTCCAGGGACTTCTTGTCTGTGATTGGCTCCTGCCCCCCTCTGGTGACCACAAATTGCATCAGCAGTTGGAATTTGTACAGATCTTCAGCTCTAGAAGGTAAAGCCTTCAAGAGCAGGACAACTTCTGAAACCCAAGGCCTTGTCCCTGTATCCCTGCAGAAGCAGGATGTTTCGGAGCATGATTATCAATGCCGTCATTATGCTGCCCTAGCTCTGTCACTGTTGTGAAGCTCATGGTTTTGAGCATGCACACAGGCTAATTTACTTACACAATAACACATGATTTCAGTCTTGCCACGTTACATTTGCGTTAACACCTATATAACTAACCTCAGGCATGATGATGGACAGATACTCATGACACAGAACAGGAGGAAAGAACAGGGCCGTTATTTGGATCAGACAGTTCAATAAGTTGGGGAAATGCAACAAACACAGAAGACGGACATTTTCGCTTCTGCAAAGGGACGCAGACAGTGAAACACATGTTGGAGATCCATCACATTGGTTAATTCCAAACATGCTCTAAATGATAAAGAATGGCACAAACGATGCTTTCTGAATTTTTTTGTGGTTACAGATGCTGGCCGAACTGAAAAGTGATGGACAGAAGATTCCCTTTCATTCAAGATGAAAGTGAGAAGAACGATGAATGGGAATAAGGGCCAACATGTAAATCTCCTTTGCAAAGAAAGGGATGAGCAGACTTCCAGAATTTAGTTCCTTCTCCCAACAGGGCTGTGGGCTGGCTGAGGGGGATAGCGGCAGGCCTGTTGAGCATCTGAGTGTCTCATCGCCTAATGGTCCGTCATTCCACCAGTGGCTCATTGGTCAGAACCCACCAACCGGCCTTCTGCTGTGACTGACCTTTGCCACAAACTAACGTGCCTCTCTGCGGAGAAATCTGGGCAGATTTCCTCAGCGGCACTCAGTGAATGGGATCAAGAGGTCATACCGCTTCCACATTGAACTCCTCCTGATGTCTTTACCCAACATCCCTGAGATGCTAGTTTCCAGTTAGCATTAGTGCTATGATAATGGCAGGGCTGAATTTAGGCAGGTGGCGGCCCCTGAACTGAAATCAGGGGCCCCACCTACATCTCGGTATCGGTACAGCCCAAGTTACCCTGTACATAACTGAAGCCTTGGGTGACGGTGCCTTAAACATTGTTGTGATTCCTCACATTCGGCCCCAACAAAGGGGGCGTGTTGAACACATAACACCCATGCTCTAGTGTGCCTAAAGGGAATTTCCAAGCATCCATGGCTGTTCTCTGTTAGGGCACCATGACAGGTATCCGGAATGAGAGTGTGGCATGCATGCGCTCATTCCAGGTGACATGCGGTCACATGCCTTCAGCGTCGCCAAGCGAGTCAAGCTCTCAGTGAGTATGTGCTGGTTTTTTCTGGGCTAATTAGCAAACGTGGTGGTCCAGTAGCAGCTTTTACCCACTCTTGGATCTGATCACATGCTGGGACACACTAGTTAGCCTGCAACGGAATTGCCAGCTCATTGACGATCCATGTGCAGCTTAAAACAAGCACAGAATAACATGTGATTTCACCACTTTGATGGATGGTCCATATACTAAATGGGCTCTAGCTGACCTCCGTGACCTGGAGTGCAATCAGCTTGACGGTGTCTTTTCTCACTGGGTTCCGATGCTCTGCTGATATAGCCATCAGTGCGAGGGGCTGTCCGTCCCATTCGCTTCCCTTCATGTGACCTCCACCCATCATCCTCTACCAGATGGGCCTGACCTCAGGGCTGGGCGTAATCCAAACAAGATGTTCCCTGAGTATGGATTTTTTCAGTTTTTGTTTTTTCCTCTTTCATTTTTGGTGTGAACCACATCAAAGGTGTGAAAGGGGAGAAGGGGTAACCCAGTAGGGTACAAAACTCTGTAATCTTACAATATAGGTTTCCTGCAGGGTCAAAGGTCAAAGATGGCCCTGATTTGCAGCTAGAACTGCGACATTTACACGTGACACATAGTCCATCCTGCATGCAATTTGAGGAGTGCAGGTACGGCCCTGGGTCGTAGGAATTCACTAGGGGTTTGATCACCGGTGCTGTTCCAACAGGGGCGGGGCTGAGCAGACATACACCAGCCTATTTAAATTTAGTAAACAGGAAAGATGAGTGTAATTATGGAATCAGAGGAAGGCTCAGCAGAATGCCAGTGGCGCTCTAATGGCCTCCGAGTGCTTTCTTGGTGACGGGAGCTTATGATGGATGCAGGGCCACCCACAGGACAGAACAGCACCATGGCACGCCTACAGGGTGTTCCCTTGTTGGGTGGGGGGTCGGTGCCTGTGTCCTGATCCGCATCACGAGGTAATGGAGCCGGTGTCGAGTCACGGAGGAAACTCCAGAAGCCCCTAATTGGACTGAGGCATTGTGTCTGCAGAGACCCAACTGGACCTAATGAGGATTCTGGAGCGTAACGTTACATGTGCAGTTCTTGCCGATTCTCGGTAATCCATTCACTGTGCAGGAATCAAACCCGCTGTCTCGGCGCTGTGCCGCACGCATTAATTGCGTCAGTCACGCGTTACATTAGAACAGCCCGCTCGGACCGCTCCTGCGAAGTTCCAGCTCTTTCTGGGACCTTTCCAGGGGCAGTAACCAGACACGCAGGAACCAGAGAGGCGAGCTCAACTGCACGTCCCCCGGTGTGCGGTTCCACTTAGCCGATGATGTCACCTCTCCCATGTGGCGCGGCTCTGTTTCCCTATTAGTTCAATTATTCACAGCGTCTAATTGAATCTCCAGACTCCAAGCGGCTCCCCCCATCCGGCCGCCCACCGCGACCGCCGCCCCACCGGCACCCAATACCCCCCCATCCACCCACTCACATGAGCGCGCCGTATCGGGGGCGTGTCCGTGATGCCACTCTCCACTGAGAGACGAGATGATCCCCCCGCGGTGGCTGGAAAATAAATATTTCAGCGCTTTCCGTGGATTTGTTGACTTGGCAAGGCCATGGAGATGGCGCTTGAACGTTCACACACACACGGCTCGACCATTTTCAGCCAGCCTTGATCCAGTCTTATGGACTTAGGCTGAAGTACCACCCGGGTAGCTGGGCACTCTCACATTCACACACGAAAGGCTATTTCTAATCTCCTGTCTCACTGAACCTCTTTGAACTTATGATCTTCATAGTGCTAAGATTCTTTTGTGAAAAGCCCCCCACGGGTCTTAAGACCATAGGACGAATCCCATGGCAGCCCTCGGGTTGGGTGATGTTTTTCACATGACAAGGGCAGGGTCACATGACACAGGAAGGGTCACATGACCTGGACAGACAAGGCCGAGGGCACACTGGAGCTTCGAGATGAGCTTTGCAGCATCACCCTCTCACTCCTGGATCTCAGTGAAAACACACAGCTGCCAGCACAACACCATGATGGGCAAACGCAGAACCCACGGGTCCGAAAGCAAAGCCAGCTCATGAGCCCACAAGCACCAGGTCCCAAAAACAGGAGGACAGGGCAGGCACATAGTGCAGTCTGATGTCCACGTTTCCCTGAGGAAAGCGCCTCTGCATTAAATCTCCAGGCCAAGGAGGAAGTCACTGTCCTCCCAGTGTCCTCCCAGTACCTTCCCTGTGTCCTGTCAATGTCCTCCCAGTGCCTTCCCAGTGTCCTGTCAATGTCCTCCCAGTGTCCTGTCAATGTCCTCCCAGTGTCTTCCCAGTGTCCTCCCAGTGTCTTCCCAGTGTCCTGTCAATGTCCTCCCAGTGTCTTCCCAGTGTCCTGTCAATGTCCTCCCAGTGTCCTGTCAATGTCCTCCCAGTGTCTTCTCAGTGTCCTCCCAATGTCCTTCGAGTGTCTTCTCAGTGTCCCCCCAATGTCTTCCTATAATCACAAAACCTTTCATCTCTTTATTTTATGGGGTCACTCTTTTCTTCTTGGTCAGTACTCTGGGTAAGTATTCAATGTGCACTCTATGGCCACTTTATTAGGTACAACTAGGTAATACCTAGTAGGTCCCACTTTTACCACCAGACCCACTTTAGCAAGTTGTGAATTCAATGAAGCTTTTCTGCACAACACTGCTATTTTTGCATTTGTGGCCTTCCTGTTAGATTTAACGAGTCTGGCCATTCTCCTCTGACCTCGTTCTTTAAAATGGTGTTTTCTATCACAATGAAAGGGTGTTTTTTTTGTTCACCACGACATTCTCTCTAAACTCTAGACACTGTAGAGCACTGTTTCTCAGTCTGGTCCTCAGGGACCCACAGACAGTCCATGTCTTTGCTCCCAATGCGGACTGTCTGGCAGGGAACTCCGAGAGAGCAAAAATGTGGAGTGTCTGGCAGGGAGCTGGGAGGGAGCAAAAATGTGGAGTGTCTGGCAGGGAGCTGGGAGGGAACAAAAATGTGGACTGTCTGGCAGGGAACTCCGAGAGAGCAAAAATGTGGACTGTCTGGCAGGGAACTCCGAGAGAGCAAAAATGTGGACTGTCTGGCAGGGAACTCCGAGAGAGCAAAAATGTGTACCCCGAGGACCAGATTTGGAAACACTGATGTAGAGCCTGGAAATCCCAGGGGGTGGCTATTTCTGAGATGCAGGACACAATGTTCAAAATCACTTAGATCACACATCTCAGCCATTCTGATACCGAGCCTAATACCGTGTGAAAGTACTCAACACACAAAGTCTAAATAAGTGCTCAATGTAAGTACTCAATATACAAAGTAATCAGTATACCAACTCCCTGTAAGTACACAGTGTAAGTATTCTGTATTAGTGGGGATACAAATTCTGGGCAAATGTCCGATAAATAAGAGGCGCACTGGAAGGTGACTGTGAAATACACAATCTGTAGGCAGATCATTCTCATCTTAACTAACAGAAACATCCTCCTTCTCCATCTCTGATCAGTGGCTGCTTTTTGGCATGAAACCGAAGACAGGAATTATTCTTTTTCATATTATTTTTCAGGCATCTGATCACCATATCAGCAAGAAACAACCAAATACTCTTTAAACTGGATATTCTCCACTGCCTTTAATCACATAGAGGCAGGATCACAGGGCCTGGATACACAGCAAGGGTGTCTGCGCGACCGCATTACTGAAATAAATCACGCTTCAGTGGGAACCATTTCAGCCGGCACATCACAGTGTTACTCCTGGAAAGACCCTCCTGAGAATAAGAGTGGAAACAGAGGCTCGGAGATAAACACACATTAAATGTGCGATCTAAAATGGTGAGCTTCTCTCCAGGAGGTCTGATGAGAGGCTTTGTCACAAATAGAGCCCTAAGGGTTAAAAGCCGCCCAGTGGGATTACACCCAGAATCCAATAAAGGATGCAGAAATCCCAGGGGAAGCATGAACCTGCAATTTCCCGAAAACACGCACTTCCTGGTGAAATCCCCAATCTGCAGCTGCGTGGCATTCCGGAATGGAGTAATCCCAGGGAATCTCTGCTCATCACAATGTTTGGCTGCGTTTGTTCGAGATCTCGGAATGCCATTTTGCAATGGTGTTCTCCATTCCAAACCTGGAGAAGAGATTACAGATTTCAGTTTGTGTGTTAAGGAGGCCGATGTCCCCCAGAATGAGACATCCTTCACGCAGAGCCGCTGTCTGTTCCCTTATTGGTAACTGCAGCTATTGCAGAGTTCACGGCAGGTCATAGCAAAACTCTTCTCCGCACACGCAAGGTTATACAGAAGGCCGTCTGGACCTGGTGGATTAAAATAAGACGTAATTACATTTTCCTCTCCCACTCTCCTGCTCCTTCCATCTCCAACAGTAGTTACAGCCAAGAACCACTGGCCAAATATTTTGCCTTTAGTTTTATAGAATTCAGCAGGGAGGCCCGCACAAGATTAGCTTCTTTAATCTCATCAACAAAGAAAGCCAAGGAAAGGCTACATGGCAACAATTAATAGTTGGAAATATGTGAAAGAGAGCAACTAAATCATCGTCTGCATGGAGCTGGAGTGACCATTATAGCTTGTCCATATTGATTGCATTTTCTGTAATTGCTTGTCTTTATTGATCGCAGTACGGGACAATACTGAAAAAGTATATTTATGGTTGGAGGTGAGAAAAACAAAATCTGAGGATCATTTCTTTTGTTGATTCTCAGTTTAAGGGCAGCAGCCGTAAAGCAATCCTGCCCTCAATTCACATCGCACGAATCCTCCCTGCCCCCAGGCCAGCGCTGACCCAGCAATCATCTATCCGTGATTTGACCAGGCGCGTCACTGTACTTCAATCTGACAGCATTGACATCATGTGACCGCATATTTCCTCCTGGGCTGGAGAGGAAATGCAAGCACACATGTACCAGTCTCTACGGCTACATATAATCGATGAGGAGAGAATCGCTAGGGAGACATATAGTTAAACTGACTCAGATGTTATTTCATTCAAGATCTTTATGTATATATAGCTTATAGTGGCCAGTGTCTCCTCTTACAGTGTCAGCTTAGAGCTATGCATTCCAATATGTATGAATAAATATCTACACATAAATACGCTTAAAAACACATTCCTGAGCCACTTGGCTTATATGCAGGCTGTAATACCATCTCCTCTGTGGTTTGCCAGACGAGCAGCGATCATGACTAATCAGGGCTGAATCACGACAGCCGGAGACGTGCGATCTAACCCCCATCTGGGGTTTCCCGCAAATCCCAGACACGTCTAAATTCGTTTGTCGCACGGGGTCACGCGCCAAGCCGCAGCTGCCGGTGGGGCGCAGCCGATCCACATCCGCGAGCACAAGCGGTGCCCGGCTCCGGCCTCGTGACCCCCCCCGCCCTCGCCCTGCCATGGATTCATCCCAGGTGACACCTGAGCAGAGTCACCCCTCCCTCCACCCTCTCCGTTGCTCAGCTGAAACCCCTTATAAGCCTTTTGATCTCAGGGCAATTTAATTCTCCAGACAAGGCCGAGCTAAAATAAACGGACTCCTGCATTTAGATCGTCGCTTAATAAAGCCCCTGGCACAGGGGTATCTTAGCATCGGCCCCAGAAATATGTGCCAGGTTTCACCGTGCCAACATGCTATTAATAAGTGTAGGGGCACAGCGTAATAATGAGTAATAATAGGATGCGAAGTGCTATTCCCTCCTGAAATACAGACCTTCAGAATTTGTAAACAAGCTTTGTCGCTAATAATATGAATGATGAGACGCCGTCACATGAAGGTAAATGCTTCTTTGTCGGACATAACGTAATTATGCTGCCGCCTTTAAGATATCCAAATATTTTTAGCAGGCATAGATGACATGCAGTCAACAGATGTGTCTCTAGTAAATTCCACGAACGCCAGCCTGATAATTAGGAGGTCTGCGTAATAACAGGATTGGCTGAAGGCCTTCGTTTTAAAAAACCCATGTCTGGGTTAGCTGTATGGTAATTGATTTTCACTTGAGTTGTTGCTGTGTACAACATAAGGCTTGGTAACTGACACAAAGCCGGGGTGTGTACTTGTTTTTCTGTTGGAAAATATGTTACAGCGCAGTGACAGGAGGCTTTTATAAATTTATGGATTCTGACGACTCGATGCTTTCCGCCCATGTGAGATCCATTGAGACAGGCTTGTAGGTTCCCTTAGTAGCTAGTGAGCTAACTGCTGTTGACGGGAAGGCTGGGCGGTGAATGGGCTTTTGGTTCCTCGCGTCTTCAGATGAGCCCTTGGGGTCCCAACGGAAGGTCAGCCTTTCGTAAGTGCTGAGAGGTACTGGGAGATCTGTGAGTCCAAGAAGGTGGGGATGATTTGCTGGGGTTAATCTGAACATTTGCAGAAATGTAACACACATTTAGCTATTACTCTATTGACCTCTTATGATAAATCCTTTTTTGAACATCAGAAGAACAATCAAGTAAGGTAGTGTTTCTCAGTCCAGGCCTCGGTGACCCCCAGACAGCCTACATTTTTTGTTTCCTTCCAGGTCCCAGCACACCCAAACCAAACAATCAACAACAAACCAAACAATGAAGAACACCGAATACATGGTACGGGTGGGTTGGTAACTGGGAGCAAGCAAAAATGTAGACTCTCGGAGGGTCCCCAAAAAATAGGATGAGAAACACAAGTAAGGACCTGAATTGGGAAAATTGAGTCCCTCCTCATTACATGGGTGGGTCCATCCCATCCTTTTCACCCAATTGCTTAGAATCAATAATGAATAAACAGATATTGAGCTCCAGAATACAGGCCAGGCAGTGAGAAGGTGGTCTCGGGCCTGGCGTCTACATTTTGGAGTAGAGCCTTGGTGGAAGGTGAGCCCCCCCCCCCCCAAGTGAAGCTCTGAAATTGCAAGGCCTGGTACGTGCTTTGCAGGGGAATTCAGCAGGATGTGAAAGCAGAATGCAGTGCTAGGTGCAAGTCCAGGAGAAAGCGTTCTTACTGCTGAAGGGTTTCAGGGGAACAGCTTTACTCTCTCTGTGGTTCAGCGTGGGCTTGTGAAGAAGCAGCCAAATGCACCTTCCAGTAGCAAAAAGTTCAAGGTAGAAGCAGAAAAGAAAAACATCAGAGAAGTGTGAGAAAGTGCTTCGGTATTCACCCGCACTTAACAAAACATGCCTATCGTAAGAGTTTGAAATGGTAAAATCAGTTACCGGCCTTAATCATTATGTCAATAAAAATTAAATGCGTTCAAATGAATAATTCTTAAAGATATGCTGGACTTTAATCCCATCTCCGCTATGTATGTATGGAATGTGTATGCAGAGATATATGGAGGGGTAGAACCACAGGAGCACTGGCCCCATCTGAAAACTGATTGGCCCCAGAAGTGCTGCCACTCACCACTTCAAAACATATGATTGGCTAATGAATTATGAACTCGCACCTTCAAAAATCCACCCTGGTGGTACGCTCTGTACTGATTTCTCAACGGCATGCAGTTAGACTAATTTATATCACAAAATTGCCTATAACAAGTGCTTCTAGGTGCCCTGTACTGGGCTGGCATTTGCCCAAAGTGTAACCCACCAGGCCAGGGACCCTGAGTAGGTTATGTGGTTGGGCGATGGACGGGTAAAACAATAATCAAGGCTCATTAGAACAGTTGCATGCTCAACGTGAAGAGTTTTTAAGTCCCGTTTCAGCACAAAAAAGGTCATGTGGAAGCTTTGGAGACCAATCGGCTGGGCAATAACTCGCCCCAACACCTGACGTCTCATGTCTGTGGTCTCACTGGTGCTGGGATACAACTTGAGAAGATTTTCTCCATGTCCTTTGTCTTCAGACTTGCGTTCCCCAGACACACCTTACGTACTTCGTGATAAAAAGCTCAGGATGCTCAGTTACATCTGAAGGAGGAGATGGGAGGAGCATGCTGTCACAGTTTGGCTCTTCGCACTCAGTTACAAGAGAGATGTAATGCAATGTGATGCATTATCAGTGCCAGGACTCTGCAAACCACATTTCTGCTTCTTTCACTGCAGCAAATGCTGAGTTTCAGAAGCCTGCATTGTAGACAGTGCCCTCTGCTGGTGGGGTAGATGAACACCAAATCTTGCATAACATTAGCTAATTCTCAAGTTACATTTGTGGTTTTCACCTAAAGCAAACAAAAATCCTGGATCAAGGGCATCTATCCATCCATGTACTGTACCTTCTAGTGCTACTAAGGAGGTCCAGAGCCTATCTCAAAGTAACGGGCAGGGAAGAAGCCTGGACAGGGGGCCAGCCCATCACAGGGTACACTCACACCTATGGGTAATTTAGTAACTTCAATTAGCCTCAGCATGTCTTTGGATTGTGGGGGGAAACCAAAGTGCCTGGAGGAAACCCCACAACAACACAGAGAGAACATGTCCGCACACATGGAACCCAGGCGGAGACTTGAACCGAGGTCCCAGAGGTGTGAGGCAACAGTGCTAACCACTGAACCACCATGTCACCATATTTCCAATCTTATTATGTTACTTCCTTTCCTAAGAATAAAATTAGGCTTTTAATATAGAACAATAAACCAGAAGAGAAAGTGAAAGCACTGTGAATATTCACACAGGATACATGGACAGTACAGGGCACTGCAGTGCAGTGGGCTGTGTGGTCTGGAGTTGCTCCCATTACAGAAGGACAACGTTTTCAACTAAAAACTCTAAAAAAGCACTCAGTCATACTCATTCACTTACACAGCTGCACACCGAACAGGCAATTTACAGTCATCTATTCACCTAATCGGCATCTCCCACAATGCTGGGGGAACCCGGAGCTACCCAGAATCCCTCACAAACACCTGCAGCTCTTGGATGTTCCTCAGTCAAATAAGCACTTCAGGTCACGCCAGGTCGTCCCAAGTGCATTAATGTTTTTTTTTTCTCGTTATCCAGTAGGTTTTATTACACTGCAATCCGCCAACTCCTCTCTTCCCAGAGTTTCTGCTGCCTTTTACAAACATGTAATGTACCGTGGAATTCATAAACAGCATGTTTAGGTCTGGCAGAACACGTCAAATTGTCTCTCTTTAACCCACCAAGCGAAACTACGTCTTAGTGACGGTGCACCATCCAAATGTTCTACACAAGCTGCAGAAATGACATCAGATTACTCCGTGGTTCACATCGCTTGACACTTGGTCGAGTGCAGGTGAGTGAAACACTTGTGTGCAAGTGCAGGCACCAATGAACAGTGTAATTGGAAGCGTATAGAATAGCATATATACTCTGGGGTGCAATAAAGTGGGGGGAGGGCGGTTAAGACAATTCTAAGGGTTTCAGAGTGTCAGGGATCCTAGAAAATTTGCAATATTATTGGACGGTTCTGGGTTGGGAACCCAAAATTATATGCTGTCGTGGAGCTCAAATTGTCTACCTGCACCGCAGCATCACTACACCGTAATAGTGCGAAACTGCGACGGTATCATACACAAAGTCAACGTCACATAAAGGTTTAAGCTTCAATGAACATTAAAGTGTAAACACTGGGCAAATTCACCATTTTCTGGTATTACCACACATTACAAGAAGGTCAGTGGTGTACAAATACGCCCGACTCACAATCATCTTAACACAAAGAGACCTGAACGAATGGCTTAACCTCCGACAATAAGACAGGAATCCGGACTGGGAATATTGAATGCCTGGGGAGGGGTGTTTTCTCGTCTTACACCCCGTCAAATTAGCACAACCTCCTCCCCTGACATACCCCTCCAGGGCAAGAGTTTGGGTCTTTAATTTAAGACTTGACAATAAAGAATGAAATGGGGGGGTGTTAGGTAGCAGCTTCAACCACACCAACGTGATTAAGGTGTTTTTGTCCTCCACCCTCGCATCCCAGGCTCATTTTGGCACAAACCGGAACTGACAGGTGAGGAGTTCAGAACCATTGTTTTACCGTGACGGCAGGTACAAGATGTTAGACCCGGCGAAGAAATGAGGGCAAGTCCTTGTATGATAATTTGGCGGGACATGCACCTAATTTTATGGCTTGTGTTAGCGGGTCGGTTTGGTTTTCTTGTTCCTGTTGCTCGCCTTGAGAAATGAGATATTTCGTATCTGTCATTGAAAGACTAAGCTGAACTTTTTATGACAAAGTTGGACTTGCTGGGATAGAAAAAAAAGGCCCCAACCTATTTGGGTGTCGGAAAGTTTGAAATGTGAGCGTTTAAAAGCCCGGACAAGGAGCCCATATGTTCTGCTTGCGGTTCAAAGGGGAACCCTGAAGAATCGTGACAGCTTGAATGATCACATTGTGAGGTGAGAACCCTCTCCAAGTCACATGAGGTCAGGGCCATGCTGATTGGTAGGCAGGGGCCACACCTCCCGCCACCTTCCCCACCACGCACACACACAGGTTTGGAGCACGCTCGGTTTCTCCTTACACCCCTTTGTGAATTCACCTCGAGGTCCTGATTTCCTCAGTCTACTGCCACTCCCGCCCCACCAGAAATTTAAGGCCAAAATACAGCACAGGCTTCAGGCAGCGACAAAAAAAAAAGAAATCAGTCCAGTCCCATAATGTATGCTTGTAGTGCTCCCTCCCACCTGGCTGGAAGGAAGGGGGGGGGGGGTGGGGTGTTTTTTTTTTAAAACTCCTACCCTGGCCCCCAGCCAGCAGCCTCAAAGCCAGGTCACAGGACACAGCTGTTTCCAATAG
>JAODUD010000041.1:14098360-14108788 GCA_026784285.1 Stomatorhinus walkeri | reverse complement strand
CCGATCTGTGTGGCTGCTTTACTTACACCTGGCACAGTAATCTGGCTTCAGAGGCTGGAGGATTTCAGACAGCTCCCGCAGCCCTGCTTGGCTTTACTGTAAAGGACACTTAACCTCAGGATTTCACTGCCTCCGGCCCCGACACACACACACACACACACTCGCAGGCTTTACAGAGCCTAGAAACTGACAGCCAGTCACATTACTTTAGCCCTTCGATGCAGAAGCAGTATGTCTCTTAAATACACAAGCTTTAACTGGTAAAATATTCTCTCGTATTCTGTGGTTGCCATTACAAACATTTTTCATAACTTGAATGAATAGCTTGGCTCTGTTTCCCTGTTGTTAGAAGCATTTTACCATTCCTTTTGTGGCAAAAATAATACTTTTGAGGAAAAACACACAGTACAAGAATTTTTAGATCCTCCTTAGTGGTATGAGGGCACTAATTTATAAGGAGGGGCCTGGGAAACAGGCAAAGTTGGTGACAGCACTGTATGCAGTGCACTGCAAACCGTGAAGCATGCGGCAACTGAACCCTGCTTTGGGTGCATCGGTTAGTACAGGCCAGCCAGATGTTTCGTAAAGTCTCTGTGGTTCCTCTTAACATCTGCCTCCGGACTGGCCTTTCTCAGGGGCTTGATTTTGTTTGCCAAGCTCTTTAGAGTTTGATAACAGCTATGCAGATGTAAAGAAAACCCTTGTGTTAGGACTTTAGCCTTAGAGGCTAACATAATGTAAAAATATATGCTATTAAAATAAGGATTTCCTCCTGGCACTGGTTTCATTCCACAGTACAAAGTCTCTAACTTGCCCATGTGAGTGCGTCAGCTGTGCTGTGCTGTGTACTAACAGGGACAGACCTTCTGCCCGGCAACGCTGTACTGGATATTAGAATTAGAAAGTTGATGGATGGATGGATGGATGGATGAATGGATGGATGAATGGATGGATGAATAGATGGATGGATGGAGGTATAGCAGCAGCAGGATGCCTGTATGGATAAGAGGGTCATAAGGACCTCCAGAAGACTTCCATGGATGGATGGATGGATGGATGGTTAGCGGTATAGCAGCAGCAGGATGCCTGTATGGATGAGAAGGTCATAAAGACCTCCAGAAGACTTCCATGGATGGGTGGATGGTTAGAGGTATAGCAGCAGCAGGATGCCTGTATGGATGAGAAGGTCATAAAGACCTCCAGAAGACTTCTATGGGCATGCAGGTTGCACAGCAAGTAAGCTATTCACCCAGTGTGCTCTGTTAATGACTTTGCCATCCCTTCCCATGCATGTACTCAGAGAATACCACCATTCCATGTCACATTTTTGGGAAAATTTGTGTCTATAAATAGAACACGCTTGCCAACTAATTGGACTAATTAATGGAAAGAACTGGATTGTAATGACAAACAGCTGACATGCTGCCTGTTGTCCTTGGCTGAGTGACAAGGAGCCATAAGCGATTAGCCAGTACAGGGTCACATTGCATGTAACAAACACCCACCCATCTTACAGCTGATTACCCAGTACAGTGTCATGTGCTTGGAGGCTATCCCAGGCAGCACAGGGTACATGGTGGGAGGGGGGGGCGGGGGTGCACATTGGACAGCATGCCAGTCCATTAGAGGGAACACATGCAATAATATACTGTGGGCAATTTATAGACACTAGTCCACAAAACTGCTTACCTTTGGATTGCAGCAGGAAGCGGGAGAAACTGGCCCAAATGTAAATCCCACATACCCATACGGGGGATTCAAAGCCTACATCAATGTCCAAGTACAACGTTTTTTTGTGTCTTACATCTAGTGATACTTGTATAACATACACTGAAATTCTTATTTTGGCAGGTTCCGTCACTGTGCCACTTGAAATTAGAGAAATTGGAATCTAAAATCTATGTCATATAATAATATACTAAATATAAAAAAAATGTAATTTTGGAGGTGTGAGCTGACAATGCTACTCAGTGAGCCACAGATATACCCACATGATGGACACTAAATATCACGCGCTTGTTGTTTTTTTTACATTTTAGCATCAGATGTTCCTGGACAGACAGGCAGAGACGCAGCATTCCCAGAGGCCACTTCGCCCTGCCGGCATCCTGCGGCATCTCGGCTAAGCTGCGACTTGGATCATTCCCATGCCCTTCAGCTTCGATCCCGTCGGGCGCGCCGGGGATCGAATTCCCATGATGCAGCACAGTTGGAGGCAGCGGTGAGGAAGATTAACACCACTCTGCATCTTTAAAGTGGCGGGCGGCGGGAGAGACGCTGACCCCGCGGTGCCGCTAGGCGGCCTGTCAGCGCTTCTCCGTCACACCGGATCGGTGCTCAGGACGCCTTCCACATCCGATCACTTTTCAGGTTTGACAGCGTTTAAAGCAGATCCAGCCGTGTTCCTGGACAGCTATCCTCTCTGGATATAGCCCTCTCAATCACATTGGTTAGGGATAATCAGGCACACTGGTCGTTGACCATTAATCCCAGTACTTTGGAGATTAGGAAACTGGACCATTATGTAAATGTCTCCATCTGAGTACCACTTCTGTGCCCTGACCCAAGATCTCCAAGAAGACATTTCTGTTAGACCTTAATATTCTGGCCCTTATCCTCTTAAATCGGGGACTAGCCTATTTGTAAGTTGTTCACTTTAGCTTCTAGACCCTCAGGAAACATTTGGTGAACATGACATAAGGTCCACCAAATTAATGATTCCCCTGAAGAAGATTAGTGCTGCAATAATCGTAATGAAGTCTGAAAAATGCTTTATAAAGAAGATTTTACAGCCACCACTCAAAATAGATTTTATCCTGCGGCAGCCTGTAGGTAATTTTATAGATTTTTGCATGAAATACAGCTTTTGGGAAAGTCATTCATTATGTTACAGAAAGTGATATAAACAGTTAATAGTTTTCTATTGAGGACAGGCTGTAATAAGATGTTCTGGCCTTAATCTTCATTGTTGTATTCACTACACCAATGTCAAACACAACACAACAAATAATGGTTAACCAAGGCCACTTTCACTGAAAAATTGTGGAACAAACACCACCCTCACTAATCGCATTAGAGCAGTATTGTGTTATATTGTAGCCCACATGCCCAATATAATGTAAGGCTACACAAACAATGTGGGAAAATTCAAAGCAGGTTCCAGGTCCTGTCAATATGACATGCAGTTCTTATCCAGTATCAGACAGAATATCTGATAGCGTTTGACAGTTTTGAAAGCAACCTGAGACTTTAGCCTTTAACAGGAGAGCCGGTGGGAGATGAGGAATGGTTGCACTGATAAGAAAGCCTAAGAGCAGTCTGCAGGGAAAGAAAACAGGAGATCCAAGCAGTGAGCCATGGGGAACCCCTGCTGAAAGGTGATGAAGTGCTGAAACAGCGTTCCTTGAGTATTTTGTTATTGGTGCAACCGAGAGATCTGGTGATCAACCGTATCAGATGTACTGTGGACCTCGTGGAAAATAAGAACAGATGATAGGAAATCAGAGAAGATCCCAGGAACAGGTTTCCATGAAATGATGGTCAAGAGTGAAGGGTATGAGAAGGGCTTTCCAGAGATCTCACATGAGTCTTTCTGAAAGCAGTGGGAAGCAACTGCCCTACATAATGCTATAGGGCAGGGTGACACATCTTATCTCATCTTATCTTATTTGTGCAATCGTACCATTTTGTATTTTGAGTAAAAGGTGTATAAGCATATCTTTCAGAGGGAAACTTTTGTATAGATAGATAGATAGATAGATAAATAGATCACATGTCACAGGAAAATAATGGGGAACTCACAAGACCATAAACACACACTGTTCATTTGTTATAAATCGCTGTATGCCCCACTCCGCCCCGCCCGTCCCCCCACATTCCCGCCTGCGCAATACCCGACACATAATAGTTAATGAAACAAAAACTGAGACATGTGCTTGACCTTTTCCTCTGAGGGATGCCTGTTCCAAGGGCTCCACTGCCACCTGATCCGCTCAGCAAACACCAGGAGCGGGATGCTGTGATGAGCTTACAGGTCCCCCACGCAGCCGGGGCGGCTTATCAGAACACCGTCCTAGGCTTGGGGCCGTTAGCACACACCTGCACCGTGTTAGCTAGCATCGCACACATGCACACGGGGAATGCAGGGGAGTCCATGTATGACAACACAGAGAGCTTCATCTGTGCCACGAGTGTGTCACATGTAGTGCACATATTGTGTGTGTCTTCATTTCATGGCTGCAATTTAACAAAAAAAATATTATTCTAACTGTGGAGCAGCAAATGATGAATTAGTTAAGCATTGTTCATTTTGCATTTCTGTTCAGTCTGACAGGTGGTGAGCTGACGGCTTGAGTCTCACAGTAAATAATTCACATAGCGCCTTTATTCTTGCAGCACTAGTCTTCGTTTGTGGCACTCGCTCTGAGAGACTTGGGGAATATTCACCCGTTTAGGTGTTTAGCGTGCGTCACAGAGCAAAAATGAGCTGTTCATTGATGTTGTAGGATCAACAGAAGCGTGCAGATGGGGGCTGACGCATGGGAGTAGGTTTGCTGGAGAGGGGTTACATGAACAAAAATGCCATCCACATACACACTAAATAAATCTGGCTGCTGTAATGCATTGACCTGTTATTCCTCCATCATGGTTTCCACCATCTTCTCTCTATGTGGTTTAATTTCAAAATCAATAGTATTGAATGAGTCCTGGTCCTACTGCACATTCAAGGGCGAGTTTATCCTCACAGAGGCTGATGACAAACTAACAAACCTGACAGAAAAGTATCAAAAAAACCCAACGAAAGCTACTTCAGCAGCTGCAAAAGATACAACCTGCAGAGAAGAAGTAAAAAAGATTTGAAGCAGCTGATGGATGCTCAGACATACTGTTAACACATTTGAGGGAGAAAACTGTATGTGTGCACACGAGCCCCAGGTCAAGAACGTCTGATTTACAGAGAACTCGTACATACGAACAGACTTCTATAAAACCTTTTATATTAAAAACCTGAGTTAAATACAATGGTTCACAATATGAACGAATGCGCTATTTTGTGACGCTCATATAAATATTTTGTGGCTTCTGCTTGAGGTACATTACGGTAAATATATACTCAGGGGCATAGGGACAGGACAGGCAAGGCGGGCGATTTCCTGGGGCCCCCAAGTTGGGCTGACCGCATAGTACTCAGCACAGACAAATCGGCTTGATTTGTGTATTTTGTTTTTCACAGTAAACTGAAAACAAAGAAATTGTGTTTATTAAATACTCTTTTTGCTGATATTATTAATTTACACTTCACACTAAATTAATGGTCTTGAAGTTTACCGTGCGTCGGAGGGCCTCATGGAGATTTCTACCTAAAATCCTCCATGTGCCTAGAATCGCTTCTGTAGACACTAAAACAAACATTAGAGTAAATGATGCTAAACAAGAACCATGTGTTCCTGTTCCAACCTACCTACAAATTCGACTTAAAGACAGACTCCGGAAGATTCCTTTGTAACCTGGAGACTCCCTATAACTCAAGCAGCCAAATTCCCTGAATGGGGATCTGCAACCATGTGGGTATCACTCACATGTATGTTATAGTCTTTCCTCTGAGTACTGAAAGTGTTTGCCATTGCACCTCAGTTCAGTAGATGCTAGCACCCAAACTATTTCCCTTGGTAAATAATTGCATGGGGATTTGTGTTTGTACTCACAATGCTAGTAAACTCCAAACAACACAGCTGTAGGGGCATCCCCACAAGGTAAAATGCCTTTATTTAGTTGTCGGCTTTCATATATTGGATATGGTGGAAATGAGGAATCCTACACTGCATTAAATAAAAGGCACAGTGAGGCTCGCTCAGTGTGTGTGCCAGTGTTTCACAGCATCACGCCATACAGGGGGCGCCCTTATGCCAAATGCTCCGTGGCACACTGCCCAGAACACTCCCTCATTTGAATAAACAGTTGCTTTCATTGCATTGTGGGAATTAGAGTTCATTTGTATAGTATAGATTACTGGAGCTCATTGGTGCAAATATGCTATAATAGTGACGACCAAAAATGGTGGCAGCCTGTGGCAGTGGCTGGCTGACAGGCTTCTCCTCAATAGAGTAACAATTTAGCTGGTTGGTTATGCTTGGCAGGCATCAATAGATTCCCTATAGCCGCTTTTGACTTTGTGGGGTTTCTATGGCAACAGGACAGATCTCCCCGGTCACAGCTGATCGTCGTCATGGTGCAAAAAAAAAAAAAAAATCCAATTCGCTTCATCCATCTCTGGAGTTTCAAGCAAACCATCAAAGGAGTTTCTTGTTAACCTGGAAGCTGTGGAATAGGAATGTATAACAGTTTATATTTAGAGTATATATTAGGAAAGTGAGGGAGAGCTGGTGTCCTGAGGACTGGCCCTGAGGAGAGGCCCAGGGGACTACACCGGCCAGCCGGATTGGAGAGATTTTACAGAGCTTAGCATGACACGAGCCTCCTGACTTCAAAGCTGCCTTTATATAACTGAGAGATGATTTCTCCCTGCTTGCTTCAGCCGCCAAGAGGGCGGAGACAAGCGAACCTTACTGTGTTGTCGCTAATGGCATTGCGTGAAGCAGAATCGAAGAGCCGTGAAAATGCCGTGCCTGCTTGGCCTTGTGCGCCGTGCCATACGGATGACGCCTCAGGAATATTACTTTTGCCATCAATGTGCAACTAAAGAAAAAATACAGTTAAATAAATCATTCAAATTGCACGCATGAATCGTGTAAAAATAGAATCAGAACTCAGTGAGACAGAAAAATGATAAAAATTTAAATAAAATATAACTCAACATGCAAAACATTTAAGAAGCTAGAGGTGAAATTTGGGTTGTCAAGAAAGTGAGTAAGATTGTTACATATGTTTTCTTGACCTGTTGACAAAAAGAGTGGGTCTCCACTTCTTCTAGTTGATCAACTCTTAATGTCTCCATGTTGTATGTCTTCCTCTTCTTCTCAAAGAAGCCCCTCTTTTGACTGGTGAAACATCTCACTGGGCCATGGGATTTGAGTAGCTTATGGGCACTGAACCCAGTGAAGTACTTTCTATTCTGCCTTTGGAGTTTGTGTTTGTTTCGCCCACTCCGGAATTTATCTACACTGTTTTTTTTGTAGAACATAATTCACTGTTATGTCTATTTGCGACACTGTTCTCATTTTGGTTCAGATTAGCTTGTGCTGTTGACAAATTGTCATTTAATGCTCTGGGGCACATTGGAAAGGTCGCTAAAAAATTAATTATTGAGCTGAATTGCTTCTGTCATGTGACAAATCTGAAGTCATGTGATGGCTGTAAGTGATGTGAAACTATGGAAAATGTGTAAATACTTTCCCCAGTGTTTTTCTGAGGTAGGACAAAAGGTCAAACGAGACAATGCTTATGACAAACACCTACTTCATAAGAGTAATTGTCAAAATACCAAATGCATTTGAAACCCACTGGCTTCCCAATGTGCATGCAAATGTCAGAATGGTTGAGATGAAGACAAAAAGTAACATAGTGCTCCATCTTTGAAGTAGGATTTTCATTTTATGGATCAAAGACAAAGTAATTTTGTAATAGACCTGACTGTTTTATATGAAGATTTCATGATTCATGTTCACTGTTTAAGGCACTGTAAAGGAATTCTGTGAAAAGTTTCAGATGTTCAGAAAAAGCATTAAATAGTCGTCCCAGTGGGAGCGTCTTCCCAGAAGCTAATTTCGCTAAGACATTAAATCAGGAACCACGGTGAAGTGGGCCGACAGTACTGGGTCATGCTATTCCAAATGATATTTATTGCATTAAATATAGTTATAACCACTTACCCAATTAGGCTCGCAGTTCCAGCAGAATTAAGTTGTTAAAACTAATGATTCATATAACTGCTAATGATTGTACTTGAGGCTTGCTTCTGCAATCCAAAGACATGCTGTTTCAGTCAGTAACTAAAAATTGACCTTGATATGTGTGCGTGTGTACATGAATGGCCCCCATGTTACAGACTTTGGACCACAGCTTGCTAAAAACCAGTGGATGGACATGCCCACCCTGCATGCATATCATATGTTGCATGTGGCAGAAGCTCATTGGTTGCTGAAGCTGACAACACGTCAGCAACGTTTCCCCTGGGTCCTGCCGGACTCTAATCAGGTCACGTTTCAAATCAATTTTGTGGCACCAGCTTTAAGCACTTCATTCGCGTCGTGTAGCTCGTTCAGGGGCACTTGAGTCTTAAATGACTCGGCTTACAGATTTTGAGCGGCTCTCTTGGGTAATGCTGGGACGTAATCCTAAATAATTAGTTACATGTTCCATGCTATTCCACGGGCGTCCCCACGCAAGTTCAGAAGGCTCCATTTTGTCGGACCTGCACTCGGTACAGCAAAGATCTTGTTTGCTGAGCTGCTACGTGGCAAAGCATGCTTTGTGTCACCGAAGGTGCGCCATAGCCTCCCAAACAGCTGGGGCGGGGGTATGGAACACCCCTACCGTTTCTGCCATAGAATAAATCCTTATTATCACGTCCTCTCTGAGATTGCACGTCATGCACCCGCATCCGCTCCACTTCTCCGGTTCCTGCTCACACCTCGCCTATTAATACCACCGTCTTTCCGGAATCGCGAGCCACCCATGTGGCTGCCAGGTACTCGGTCGGGTGCTGCCATGGTTACCGAGGACCTGCACCCTGCAGTCCGGCTGCCTGCTTTAGATCTCAGCATGGGGATGCCTCTCCTTCGCTATAAATGAATGGCCCGTAATTCTTAATTAATAAGCTCTAATTTACACGATCCCTTCACAGACTAACATATGCAGCCATCTATCCTGGGCAGGTTCATGGTGAGCTTGGCGTAGCCATATTTTATTAATCCCCATGGGAAAATTCTCATTGCCCCGTCCTGATCTCCATCACCATACAGGTAAGAGCACATATAGAGGGTCATACTAAAGGGGCAGCCATGATGCAGCCTCCAGGGAGCTGGGGGTTTAGGGCATTGTTCAAGGGGCCTTAGCCATGTGACTATTCTGCTGTGACAAGCCTTGAGCCAGCAACCTTCTGATCACAGAGGTTTAACCCACTCAGCTGCACACTGCTCCAGGAGGCAGAACCTATGTGACAGGGGACACCCTGTATGGGATGCAATCCCATCACATGGCACATGTGGTTTCTGGACTGCAGGCGGTAGGCGAAGAAAGCCACGCAAGCAGTGGGGAGAACACAGGAACAGTCACAAGGTGGGATTTGAACCCACAACCCTGGAGGCGGCAGGGCTTCATTTTTTGTTTTTGTTTTTTTGTTTTTACAAAATACAAGGATATAATAACACAACAATTTATCCAGGGTTGTGATGCTGTTAACTGGAAGAGACTGACTGCGTGACTTGATGACTCAGAAGCCGGGTGCCTGGAGTGGTAGGAAGCAGAGGAACGTCCCAAAACTAACTTTAGACAATGAAACAAACACTCAGAGGGACCGAACAGCATTGATATGTTTTATATAGCATCTGCACGTCTGCTGATAGTTACTCATATTATGACTGGTATATTACAAGGCTACCTCTCCCACTTCTTCTGTTTGGGCTTTTTGTGCTGTTTCGTCCTTTAACTTCTACCCGTATCGTGAACACCAGCTGATAACAGAGGAATGCGTCGGGTCGCTCTCCCTCCTTCTCGCACCGTACCCCACTTACAGGCCCGAGCTGCGCATTAATCATCGCACGCCGCGGAGCACCAGTGTCTCATCACTTCATCCTGCGATCCGTCGACTCGTCAACGTATCCCAGTGTACGGTAGGGCCCACGCTTCTAAACGCCGAGGGGAGATGGTCGTCGGAGAAGAGATGAAGCGCAGGAGGTGGCAGGTCCAGGCAGAGTCACGCACCTTCTTTTGGCCGTAGCGCATGGTGTCCCCTCTGCCCCGTCTGCTTGAGGAACCACAACAGCCCCAAAGGATGGCGAAGACATCTTTTACTTGACATTTGCAGGGACATACAGGGACCACGGATTGCTTTTTTTCTCTACATATCTCATCTGCCTCTCTGTTTGAAGACACATATATACAAATGAGAGAGAAGTTTAGGGCCCAAGCATTTTGGGGGATTAAGGTTTCTGCTCAGGGGTGACTATGCTGCCATCAAAAAGGATTTAAAAAAAGTTGAGTTAAGCACGATGTTACACAACCATGTCATAATGCTTTGCTGAGAGAAGCTTCAGTTGGGACAGATTGTTACCGAACTGGGGCTAATTATGAGTTTTAGCAAACTGGGGGACAGGAATAGACACTAAAAGTAATTAAGCAAGGACAGGCAGACAGGTGAGAAGGGTGGCTTGCTTTATGTCATTAGAGATGGCCTTCAGGTGAATGTAAGGGCATGTCACCTGCTGTGACCCCGGCATGGGGTATCCATAGCCCCCCCCGCCCTCCAGA
>JAODUD010000041.1:14066814-14084725 GCA_026784285.1 Stomatorhinus walkeri | reverse complement strand
TGTGTGTGTGTGTGTGTGTTGGGAGGGAGGTGCTGTAAATTCTCCGCAATGTGTCAGTGCTGAGAAAACAGTACGATTCCATGCTGAGATTTCGGTGTCTGTCCTATTTCCCCAGTCCATGATCCAATTTACAACCAATCCAGAAAAAGCCAACCATAATTATAGATAGTTTTCAATCGATTTGTGATCTGCAGCGCTTGTACATATTTTTAACAGGATAAAATAACATGAAACAGATCTCACGGGGAATTTATACCGTCAGCTAATTTCTGACCCATGTTAGATTGCCAGGCTTGCAGAACTTGAAGCACTGCTTAACATGGAGAGAGACACGGCATGCTCTCTCAAAACGAGCCCAGGGTGCCAGAACCGGATGAGTGGCTCTGTGTTGGACCGAGACTGGTGATGCCGCCCCCATGCTTCTTAAGGTGAGCCCAGCGAGTTCCCCGGGCTGCTCACACACACCTCACTCCCAGAACACCTGGACAAGACTCCTCTGTGACAGCCACGTCTCCCATCCTCAAGGCCTGGAGCAGGAAGGAAGAACTGGTCTCGGGCAATCCAAATGGCCTAGCTCTTCAGCACCACCCTTCCACAGCAGACCAATAACACTGGCTTGCCTTTAACCAAAAACTCCCGGCCAGCCTGCCTAATTAAAAAAACACACATCAAAAACGAGGGCCGAGGCGACTGACAACATGGCTGCCAGAATGGCATCATCCTTGGCTCCAATATCACCGAGCAGATGGCTCCTCTGACAGCCTATATTAAGTCTGCTTAATGAGCCAACTTTAGCGTGAGCTCATGCTTGTCCACTTCCTCTTAATCTCTGGGTGCTTTTTTTTTTTACAGAGTCACCAGATTTTATTTTGGCTCTGCATTAAGGAATCGAATGGTGCCACGTTTTGTGTGACGGGGCTTTTTGACTGAGTTTAGTCGTTCATTCCTCCCTCAAAGCATCCATACCTGCCCGAGGGACGCGTTGAAGGCTGCCGGTCCACCGGGGGGGGGAAGCTTCCGGGAGTTTCTGCATGTGTAGCTGCAGCGTGTGCTGGAGCTCCTGCTTCCCTTTCACTTTGTTTTTTTCTCCTGGTCGCGCCTCTTCTGCAGTGAAACTGACGCCTAGAAACTTGGCTGCAGTGTGTCTTTTGTTGATTCGTGCTCAGCGCGAGCGGCACAGACCCAAGAGCGACGGGATAATGGCACGGATTAGACTGCTGTGGCAGAACCATACTTCTTTCGAGTACATAAAAACCACGTGGCAATGATGGCCAGCCCAATCTAATAAACAACCTGGAAAGATCTGGAAATTCAGAAAACTCAAAGCAGCTGGAAAATATTAGCCAGAAATACCATATTGCAATAATGCCTTAGGGAGTAGGTTCACAAGTAGTGGGTTGTGGGTTCAATTCCCCTCCTGGCGATAGTTTCCTCCCACAGTTCAAAGACATGTGGTCATGGTGAATCAGTATCTCTAAACTGCCCATAGAATCTGATTATTTGAAGAGTGATGGACTGAAATCTTACACAGGTTATCCCTTGCCACGTGCCAGTGCTTCCGAAATTATGCTCCAGGATTGTCATCATTCCGTACTGGGTAACAGGTTTCGGAAGATGGCTTTAAAAAAATTAATTACCAAATTGCTTTTGTGACCTAAAAAAGAAACTGCGCATGACAAACAGGAATTATGCTCTTGCTATAACGCCTAATGAAAGCATGCAGAGACTGTACAGTCAGTATCTGTAATTAAGTATCCATAATTACATCTGTCAGCATATTTGTAATTGTAAAACCAGAGAGTAAATTTGCATAGCATACCGGCGGCTGCCCGTCCATTGCATTCCCGGAAGGCAGACGTCAGAAACAGAACCACAAGCTGCCCCAGCAAGCTGTCTGTGTGCAGACCAATGGGCTAACAAAGAGCGTCAAAGACCAAACTGCAGACCTGCCGGGTGCCCAGATACCCATTCAGTTTCCCACTGCTTATCCCAGTCATCAGCATCTTAGGAGAAGGTTTCATATTGGTAGGGGCACAACTTAATAATTTTAATTCAAAGGTATATTTGTAGGGGGTGGGATTAATGACTTCAGATTAAATATTGAAGGGGGGGTACACATCCCTCCAATCCCCTCGCTTCCTATGTCCCTGCTAGTCACGGACACAGATGAGGAGGCTGGAGTCTAACCCGAGCAGCTCATGGTGTAAGGTTGGGGTCCCCCCTGGACCAGGCCATCGCGGAGAATCCACCTTATGTGTCATCATATCCGTCTTTTCCACCGCATCCCATCGTAATTTATTCGGTACAGGGTCACTGTGATTCTGGGGGCCACGTTTGTTTGTCCTAGGCAGAAGAAAAAAGAAGTATTAAAAAGAGTGGGAACCACCCACTCCCCCGCCCTCCCCAGCTTAGTTTCCCATCTGGAAACTAAATAAATAAATAAAAACTACACAAATAATTATGAAACCTAAATTAATCAAAGTTGGTCCTTATTACTAGATCAGAAATTTATTCAAGGAGATCGTGATTTAAAGAATCTAATAACCCACAGGGTTTTGATGTTCTTAAATATATGCATTAGGTCTATAGAAGTACAGTACATAAGCATTTCCTGCACAATGTCATGTTCTGAATACATTAACATATAGTATTGTTATTATTGCTGACCTTTGATGCTTAAGTTTCATTACACAAAATTAAAAAATGTATTTTGGAGGGAGAAAGCACCCGACATAAACTGAGGCAGTTTCCGGATTGCCGGCGGTCTGCTTTCAGTCTGGTAATTTATGGCGGTGCAACGTCAGGCACATGGCAATTTAAACCAGGGCATGTCCCAGCCAGGTCGGCATCACGGGCAGCCGAGCAGCTCGCCGAGGGAGAGTGAGAGCTGGCGTCACCCACCGCGGCTGGTTGCCGCCAGCATACAGCCTGACTGAGCGTGATATTGAATTTGGTCGCCTTTGGCTGCCTGATGCACTTCTGTATATTTTCCATTCCATCACCCCAATTAGGTTTAGCTGCTGGAAGCCCATAGTCCAATCAGTGGTTATAAAAAATGCTGTCTTTCCGCCACCCCAGGTTCGTCCGTGTCCTGGTGTTGTGTTCCCACTTCACTTTCCCCAGCTGCTCTTCCGCTGCTTCCCATTGCAGATCCCAAAGTGACGCTGATCAGTCACCAGCCCCTTTCATGTCCGCCATGTTTAACGGTGCTGATATGTTGCTAGGCATCCCCTTCGTATTGCATCAGAGAACTGATGTAATGTTTTTAACAGCAATTAAAAGCTGTATGCAAATGATACTGATTATTTTCTGCAATGTTTTCGTAGCTTGGGGGCTCAGTAATCCACTGTCTATGTGATATGGAATAGTCTGACATCGGGGACCACTCAAGCTAGCATCTCCAAATAAGGCTTGAATACAGATAACATTAAAAAGACTGGCCTGAATGGCGTAAACGGTAAAAAAGGAAATCGTACTGAGCCTATATTCACTGAAAAGCCAGTGAAATGCGTTGTTTCCTGCAGTTATGCTGAATAATTGCGAAATGCAGATGAAAATGCTAGCTATGTGTAAGAAGCTGAGATCGCAATGAAATAAATTGTACTTTGATATCATTTTATTTGAAAATGTCCTTAGCTCTAAGGAAGAACAATAATCTGATGTAAGCTTTTCAAAGTAAATGTGACCTTTTTTATACATCTTTTTCCATGTAGTTAAATAAACTCTCTCATAGTAAGCTCTTTCCAAATGAGTTGATATGACTTTGTTAGCCAGCATGGCAGCACCATCCCTCTACTCATTTGAAATTCTAAATCCCACATCCACATGTACATCTGCCAGGAAGACAGAGCTCCAGTAGGAAACAGAAAACTCCAAACTTCCACAGCTGGGGCAGGATTTGAACCTCCCTGATTGATACAATAAAGAACGGTTGCATTCCCTCAACAAAGGGAATTCCTAACGACATTCAAACCAGGCATCTATAATTCAAATTCCCATAAGCAACCAGATGTCGGCAACTTCACAGCTTAGGCTGAAGCGGCAATAAACATGCTTTGAGTTACGGCGGCACAGGTTTCAGTCGGGAAGGCGAGGGTTAAGCACGGAGCAGGAAGAGGAAGGATTGCGAGAGGCATGTAGTGTCTGAATCGCTGAGTCATTGTACTAAGGCCTTTATTACCTAAACTGTCACTCTGGCTTCGGGGTGGGGTGGAGTAGGGTGGGGGGAGTGCCCAGCCTCCATTTCCTGGAATGCTTGTTGTGGTATTTTTAGAGCAATCTCTTTGTCTCTAAGCCCTTTCCTGTACACGACGCCACATCCCAAGCCTCCAGCAAGGCCACTTGATTGTTTGTTTGTGTGTGTGTGTGTGTGTGTGTGTCAGTATCTCAGTATGGGTCACTCAGAATGGGTGTGACTGCCAGCCATTGGGCCAACCTACTAAGTCACCCCCTAACTATATCCCCTTATAATACAGGAAGCCTGCAAAAATTCTGAAGTTTGAATAATCAATTACAGTGCTGCAAAGAGAGTCACCTTCTGTATTGCTGTTCAGTTCCAAAATATGTATTCATAAATTAAATATAAAAACTTATGGGAAAATAAATATTTTATTAGCTATTGATATTTGGAGCATATTCAGCTGTCCTGGCGGGTTGGGTTAGCGCAGTGCCTGTTCCATTCCACGTTGTTAAGCGTTCTCTTAAGCTAGTAGGATTACCAGCAGTGTTTTAAAGATTCAAAATCAGCAAGCCTGCAATGTCACCCTGTAACCTACACAATTCGTCTCATTAAGTCCATTTCTATAGGCATGTGGGGCGCGTTTCACCACTAGAGTTCATCTGCGGGCCTGTATTGATTGACTTTTGAAGAGCCACAGGTGTATTTTCACATTGTGTCAGATATGGGTATTTTTTTTGTCCCTTAGGATTGGTGTGTAGCACCCCAAGGTGGTGGTGGTGTGGGGGGGTTATATCTCCATGAAGAGGTGAAATTAAGCCACACAGTTCAAGGAGCTCCTTCTCCTTATACACACATTTGCGCAGCACTTCTACATTGAGCGTGAAGGACAGGAAGGCAGAGACTGTGGCTGGGGTCTAATGGCTCCATAACACACTGATTAAGAGGATAACCATTAGAGAGAGATAGAAAGAGAAAGAGAGAGTAGGAGAGAGAGAGGGGGAGAGGGAGGGAGACATGGTGGGCCTCCCTTTCTCTGGTTCACCTTGGTGCTTGGCAGAGTACTTCTCTCTGTTCCACTGAGACTTCGCTCTCAGAGGCGATTGAGCTCGATTCAGACGCCAGAGCACTTTAAAATAGATTGCACTGGGGTCGGCAGACGGTTCAGCTCAGACTACAGTGCGATATTTGAGCCTCACATGAGAAAAGACAAGAAGAAAAATGGGCCACTTAACAGCGGCCGTCGTTTTCTTTGTCTACCCTCCACAGCCCCGTGATGGAACCCGGTCTCCAGCCAAGACATGTTGATAGTTTCATGCACACTTATATAGCTGTTATAGCACACATGCTATAGCAGCACTGTTCACTGATGCCCCCCCCCCCAAGCTTTTGAGTTGCTGTATCAGAATAACGCCCAGTCCATTTTTGTGGCCTGCGTATTCTGCAGATGGAGAAAGGGTTAGAGATTGAATGACCGTTGAAGCACATGCTGGCCATGAGGACAGCCCCACAGTCACATGCTGGACAGGGGAACAGCCCCACAGGGTCACATGCTGTGTAGGGGTGCGGCCAGGCAAACCCCTGCAAGCCTCCTGGGGGAGAAGCATCACTCCATGACTGCTTCACTCCCAGTGCAGCGATCTAGATGTGATCTTTCCAGAACCAGACACTGCCAGCACACAGTATCTTCAAAAAAAACTAAACATTGCTCCTTCAAAGTTTAACCTAACCATTTTATGCTAATTGAAATATGCTCCTTAAGACTTTTTCTCTTCTTTTATGGAAAAAAGTTGGGCCAAGTCAGTATTTTTCTGCATAAATTAGCATAAATTAGTAAAATTCACCACCTGTGCATTGCAAATTTCCACCGTTAGCACAACCTCTCTGTGTGAAGTCGCTTTTACGGCAACGCGCCTGTCTGTTCAGGCGACAAAGCATCATGCTGTCAAGTCTGAGAGCAGCCTGTCAAACGAGCAAATGATTGATAGCTACTCCTTGTGACCTCAGGACAGAAAAAAAAATTGTCAGCCCACAAAACAGCAGTAAAATTCCCCAGAAAGACTTTCACTTCTTCCACGTCTCTTTCATTTCCCTGCAAGAGCCGTCGTTTCAACCTGCAGGGGCACTGGTACAGGAAACACCTGCTGAGATTTAAAAAAACAGGGCTCGCTGGAGTTGTAAACACCAGGCAATGGAAGATCAGTCAAGATTTCACAGGTATGAGCACTTTTGAGAGTGAATGCTTTTAGTTAGTCCATGAAACAATAGTGCTCATATCAACTGTGGAGTTAGTGACTGAAGTGCTGGGTGGCATGGTGGCTAAGTGTGTAGCAGCCTTGCTTCACACCTCTAGGTTTGGGGTTTTGAGTTTTACCTCTGATCTGCTTGCCTTTTCATGGTCCCCCGGTCATGTGTAGGTTCCCTCCTGCATAAACATGAAGTTTATCGGTATCTCTAATCATCTGCAGTGTGTGACTGTAGCATTTGCCTTGTGATGGAATGGCATCTTCTCCAGGGTGTATCCTAGGCTTGTGTGCCCTGTGCTGCTTGGGACAGACTCCAGGCCTCCCTTGACACTGATATGCAAGATATGCACTTAGAAACTGAATGGATGGATGGACAGATGAATTCTAGCAGCTGGCTTTGAAATCATCTCAAGGACTAAGTTTGACAGGACATATTTCTCATTATTACATTGTTTGGCCTTTTCATCTAAAGCAACTGTCAGCTGAGCACATTTATAAACAGTGATACACTGCTTGAGCAATTTGTGTTCATGTATCTTTCAGACGTCCTCAAAGGATTTCAGCCAACTTATAGGTGTATATTTCAACCGGCCATACTATCTTTGCTGCATTATCTATTGACCTGACTTGCTTTTATAAAATATATGCTACTATAAAAATCAATATCAAATATATGAACTATATAAACGTTCAGCTTTTGGATAGCAGTTGTTCATTAAAACAGGATATATTTTGCAAGTACCCAAACAGAGCTAGCCTTTCGCAGTTATTATTAAAGGTAAGTAGATGGTATGGAGCTGGATCGTGCACCAGAAGAAAAGTACCAGATCACTCATATGGGTGAGGTGACCTTGCTTTTACTAAAGGGAATTTTCAGTGCAGATGGAGGTAGATTTACAGCAAAATTCTGTGTAACAAGTCAAATTCTGTATGCTGCATTTAGTCGGCCTGGGAAGAGGCTTTTAAGCTAGAATAAAAATATATATAATCAACAGATCTTCCAGCGTACTCATAAAGAGAGTACAATACAAAAACATAAAATGCTGAGCAGGAAATTATGACTGTTGTGGTCACCTTCTTCCTGAAGACTAGACTAACGTGTGGGTGCTGAAAAAAATGGGTGCTTGGCAGATCATTACCGTGGCCCACACACATAACTGGTTGCTCCTGCATCACAGGCTTCTGCAAGGCTACCCCAAGGACACATCGGCGATTGTGAAAGTTAGGATTCATGGGCTAAGACTCTTCCTCGCCGTGGAAACAACAGCACAATACTGAGTTACAGACAATGACCGGACATTTCAAAATGAGACATAATAAAACGGAACCACGGTTGTAAATATCGTGGAGATGCATGAAATGAGTTTCTTGGACTGCATCCGTGGCAATCATTTATTACATCTCAATTTGGTCAGGTTAGTGGCATTGCAAAAAAGAAAACAGAAGGCTTTCTCATCAGTGTGGTAGAACAGGGGATATAACGGCTTGGCTCTTCACCAGATTCACGTGGTTTTATAAAGAATGACATCAATATATAAACAAAAAATTGTGCTCTATGAAAGTTATGGACAAACAACCAACTAGACTTATACTTTACAAACCAGTTAAGGAGCACAAATAATGAAAACAATTATGCCAAAGCAATGCGTATGCATAGTCTGCTTCTACTCATTTTATATTTTTGTGTGGTGGTGTGTGGTTCCACAAGTTAGGGCAAATCCTGTAAGCCAGCAATAATGCTGCCATTACTGGCCCCTTGAGCAAGGCACCTATCACTAGGGTGTCTGGATTTTGTCCTACCCTGAACTGTGACACACAAGCTAACTCATGCTGCCATACTGCATTTCATGGTGTGCAAGTCAGTGTAGGGGAAAAGACAAGTTCTCCATGGAGATGAATAAAGTATCACTGTTATGTTCGCTGTTTATTCGAAGGGAGCACGACTGAACTGCTCCTTCTTGTAAGTTTAAGACAACTGTTATTTCTTCCAGTGATGAAAGACAGCATGATACTGACACTGGTACCACTGTTATCCTGTGGGCAGTGAATGCAGGTGCAAGGATACCTGCAGTATACAGTGAATGCAGGTGCAAGGATACCAGCAGTATACAGTGAACGCAGGTGCAAAGATACCAGCAGTATACAGCGGTGAGTCATGCATCTTGATTTAAAATGTGATCTGATCCTTTTTGAAGGCCCGAGAGTTAGGTTGAGGCAAATTTCAAAAAGGCTGCACTTTTTCGTGACCTTCTCTGAGCACATTTGAGGAAGACGGGACCGCGGTGACAGCTGACGTGGGCCCAAAGAGGCAAGCTGGTATTGTAAATCGATGTGTCTGCTTAATAGTGTAGGGGTTCTTTGAAAATTTCCCCTTTGCTCAGAAACTTCAGTTATAACGTCCATGCATGACGTACGCATACAGACGCAAAAAAAAAAAAATTAAAAATTAAAGAGAAGTATGCTAATGTTGAAAAAACCCTCTCAGCTAGGGAAAGCAGTTTTTGTCTCTACCAGTTGGGTTTCCCCTGCAACCCCGCTAAACTTCCTGCTGTGGGCGTGAGCTCTTTGCTCAACTAGAACACCAGTTTGTGAGGCTCAGCACATTCTGCATCACGTAGTTTCTGTGCTTTTTTTTCCAAAAGTGACACACAGCCATCAAAATACGAAAGCAAAAAAAAAAATTGTTCAGGTGACGTAGCCCAAACAGCACGTAACCTTAAAGGCCCGGCACTATGGGGAATTACAGCGTGGGCTAAAACAGCATGACCTCAGCCTTTAGTCAAAGCGAAACATACAATCTCACTTCAAAGTCTTCAAACAGGAAGAAACACTGCAGTAGGGCAGCAGTTAGGGGTGGATGAGTCCTGCACAGGCATGTAACAGGCATGTCTTACGAGAAGGCAACCAACTCAACACTGGGTCATTACAGTACAACAGCTGGTCTTTATTATTTTTTTCCTTTTTTTCTTACATTCTTCTCTGAATTGGCAAAGACATGGGGGGTCTTCAGTCTGAGTTATTTTACAACAGTTAGGCAGATGAAAACCTTTTCCTCATCAAAGAGCTTGCCTTGAGTTTTATTTTCCACTGAATTAGCACATCTCAGAAACCAAGGCGATCATATGTTTAGTGGGGGGGAAAAAACTGGCAAGTAAGCACAAAATAAGAGACTGGGCCCTCTGTGACCGCAGATGCCAACATTGAAACAGAGAAGCAACACCCCCATTTATTATGCAACTGGTCTTAAAATAATTATAATAATTTTAAAAATCTGTATTTAAATAATTCTCTGAACAGCATCATCAGCATCCAATAATAACACAATGTGCTCTCAGAAAAGGGTATTTGTGTACTTAAATACCACTTAGTTCAGACATGTATTAAGTTATTGAAATTGTTACATTTATGTGCATAATAAATAACGTTTTTTAAGTTGAGCTCATTTTTCACAAATACTGGAATATTTAAATATTTAATATTTAAAAAGCTCGGATATTTATTTTTAGGACTTGGGGTTTTAAAAGAGTGGGAGTGTTTCTTAAAAAAAAATCTGAAAACACCTACAGGTGAGTTTAAGGTACTTAAGGATCGCTAAGGATTTTACATGTTAATCTGAAAAAAGTGACACATTTTTTGAATTCCGGAAAACATATAGGCCTATAGCTGTCTAAATAAACAGTGAGAAAAATGAATTAAATTGGGGTTGGATTTTGATTCCCTTCAAGTCTCAGCTTTAATATTTTTTCCTTTTTAATTACCTTTGTGCTTCCTCTCCACATCCCGTTTAAATAATAATAACTGAAATATCTGCCATCTCACTCCTCTCACCTTTCCTTCTTCTTTATTAGTTTCCCGTTTCTGCCCCTGTTTGCTTAAAAGCCCGTGTAAATCCTTTGCTACTTCCATTTGGACCACCGGTAGTCCCGAAACTAATTACCGGGATTGCCAGAGACGACGCGGCCAAGGAGCCCAGAGCCTTCCGCGCGCTGAGTGCGCGGCTCCGTTCTGCAGTCCTCGCGGAGTCCCGCGAGCTGGCTGCCATGGTGACCCTCCCCGCTCTCAGCCAGCGGCGGCCGCCTCTGGTGCAGCGTGCTCGCGCTTCCCGCCGCGTCAGGTAGTGCAGCCGCCCGCCACGCGATTTTCGTAACCGTGCCGCTGTCGTCTTGAGTCCCGCGAGCTGCTCGGTATCCTTGAGCGAAGTGATTAACCCGAATTACTCATGTAAAATATCTGCACGCATAAATGGGTGACCTGTAAAGATGGGTAAAAATATCTGTTGAGCAACTGGAATAAATGTTATCGTAAATATAGGGAGAAATACAGGAATTTTCATCACCAAAACAGAAATGGGCTTGAAGTAATCGTAATTTATTATTCGGTGTAATATAATTTAATATTCAACACATTTTCAACATGCACTGCCATAAACATTATTTAAATATAATGTATTTTCAATAGATATTGATTCTTTCCTGAGGCAGTTGATAACAGTTTTATCATTTTAGGAGACAAAACAGCTACTTATTTGATTTCCCTGTTACCATGGAAGCATTCCGTTTTAGGGGAAAGCAGCCTGCTCAAGAATATAGCCAGTTGTCATAGAGACTGTAATGACTTATATACATATTCATTTTTGTGGCGTATTACCTCACAAAGGATTTTGAAGGACACTGCTGGAATTATAACAATGTCACGCTCACCACAGAACAACGGGATTCATGTGTCCTTCTTGTTAAACCCAGATTTTTTTCTTTGCTAATTGCGATCCGCAGTACAATGCGAAAGCTGTCCACCCACATGACAATGCCCCGATTCGCTGGGAAAAAGGGGATAAATGTCAGCCTATTAGTGCACGCTTTCATCAAAAAGACAAATGTATTCTCATTGCATTCGCTGTAGAAATAACAAACAATTTAATAGATATTGTGAATCAGGGCTCATTAATGTATGTGAGACAAATAAAACTGTACCAGAAACATTATGAAAAAATAACATGTTTCGGGTTTTTAATTAGAGGAATAATTAATATAATCTCCCAATGAATAGACCCAAATGGAATCATTCCCCAGCAGTGTCCCTGGATGTCACAGTGTGGGAGATTTGATTTCATAGCTGCATTCATTCATAACATGCCTCAGGTTTCCTTCCTTGATATGGGAGATGTAGCCCAACACTCCCTGGACCTAGCTAGTCCTGCTATATTTCAAGCCCAACCATTTCAACTGACCATATGCCACAAGACCATCTCCATTGCTGTAAGATACAGCTTCTTCTGTTACTGAGTGAAATCCTTTTTTTCTTTATTTTTTGCACATCCATCCTTTAACCGCTTATGGGTTCATGGTAGCAGGGAGCCTATCCCAGGTAACATAGGACGCAAGGCTGGGGTACATGCTGCATGGAGTGCCAGTCCATCACAGGACACACGCAGTTATACACTATGCATAATTTAGAGACACGAGTTAGCCAAAATGCATATTTTCAGATTGCTGGAAGGAAACCTGGAGGAAACCTGCAGTAGAAGTGCACTGGAAGAACATACAAACTCCTCACGCACAGTGGAGGTGAGCTTGGCACCCCTAACACACTCTCCCACTCCTTTCTGTATCTTTCTTACTTATTTGTCCTAAAATCACTTATGGAAAATGAAACACCATAAAGTGACATAAAGAATAAGGGGATTTCATGATGAGATATTAGGAGAGGCGCTTGTGCAGACGAGCCTGACTCTTAATCTTTTAATCTTTGACGAACCACCATTTTACCAGCTTCGTCCATCTAAAACCTGGCGCCGGGTACATTTGAATTTCTGTGGAGAACTTCATATGTTGGGTGGTAAACTCAATAAATGAAGATGATGCAGAAAGAATTTGTTTGTAATCAAAATCACAGACTAGAACACCGACTGAAAGAGCTATAAAACCAGAGAGCTCATCAACACAAACATGTTGCATTGCAGGAACGCTAATTTAACATTAGATATGTAACATCTCCCCTTTGGGCTTGGATTTCTGCATCCCTCGATATCATGCCTGCCCAATTCTTGATCAGCTCATTATCAGTTTTATTATGTGCATTTGAATAGGGAAATCTGCAATCTGTATTGGATTTTGACCATCCAGGACCAGAATTGGCTAACCCTGTTCCATATGACCAAGCCTGAGACAAATTTGACTCATCGTCCTTCAAATATTGCATTTTCTGAAAATATTGTTTGAAAATTAAGGCCAGTTGTCCAATTGCCCATAGGTGTGTCTGAATGGTGTGTCTGCCCTGCAGTGGGTTGGTGCCACATCCTGGGTTGTTCCCTGCCTTGTGCCCGTAGCCTCTGGGATGGGTTCCGGACCTCCCGCAACCCCTGAACGGGATAGGTGGTTTCAGAAAATGGATGGAAGGATGGAAAATTAAGGCTGCCAGCAGACAGCTCCTGTGCATTACATGCACTGCAGTCACACAGGTAGACTCAGCTCAAATTAGCTGGTCACAAAGTTAAAAGTCAGCTGTATATGTGAGGAGAGTGGTTGCACTGTAGAGGTTGCACTGTGATTTATGTATGGTCATTTACAGGTGAAATTTGATGATATTAATCATGTACACTTTTGGATGTGTTAAGTAGAGGAAATGTTAGTAGATGTGTTAAGTAGAGCATATGTAAAGCAAGCATGTGCATATTCAAGTGAAAATAATGCATTCATTTCCACATTAAAAACACAACCACACATGTGTGAAGCAGGCACATTCATGCAAATGTTACACAGGTATCATACACGTGTAAAGTGAACACATTAGTTCAGGTGTCATATATTTGTAAATTGTGCACATTCATACCAGTTTCAGGCAGCTGTAAAGAATACACATTCATACAGGTGTCATACAGGTATGAAGCATACACATTTATGCAGATGTTATACAGGTGTCACACAGGTGTAAAGTTCATTCATGCACATTCATTCTGGTGTCATGTAGGTGTGAAGTATGCACATTCACATGGGTGTCTTATATGTGTGAATTGTGCACATTCATACAGGTGTAACGTGCGCACATTCATACAGGTGTCAAATATATGAAAAGTATGCGCATTCATACAAGTGTCGTATATGTGAAAAGCATGCACATTCATACAGGTGTTACACAGGTGTGAAGCATGCACATTCATACAGGTATCATATATGTGTGTATTGCACACATTCATATTGGTATCACACATGTTTAAAGTGTGCATACAGTACACATTAATACAAGTGTCATACAGGTGTTGTACAGGTGTAAAGTGTGCACATTCATATAGGTGTCATGCAGCTCTGAAGTGTGCACATTAATACAAGCATCATACATTAATGCACCTGACACTGTATCAAATATATACCACAGCAAAACCTAAAATGATTCAACAATACATACTTCCAGTATGGCGCAGCCACGTTAAGATGCCTTCCTGACTGCTCTGCACTTTAAACTGGCTATAAGCATTTCTTGGACGGTATTTCATTTCCTTCTGCAAATTGTATATAATCTGTTGTAAATTCATAGGTTATTTTTCTTTTTTTCTGTTTTGCACTCTCTATAATTTATTTACAGTCTATTTTACATTTTATTTTCTAGTTTCTTTGTTATTTGCACAAAGTGTGAGTGGTTCAGGATACATTGACACTGCATGTTGTACCTGTATAACTATGCATGTTACAAATATAGAATCTAGAATCTTGAATCTTGAACAATAGCAGCCAGTTTGAATCCATTTGGATTTTAAAAATCCCCTTAAAACTACAACCACCTCTTTTAGAAAGAGCCATAGACTATATCAGATAGTAACATTTGTTAAAGATCACCCCAAATTCTGTGGCAGAACTGAAATGTCTTCTGTCACTTGCTGCTCAGTGTCTGTGGTCTTTTTTTAGAATAAACCATGTGAAAAGCATCCACGTTCTCTTACTCTCATAGTGACAAATGAGATGTACTCAGCACCTCCACAGACTGACATCCATATGCTTAAGTCCTCTTTTCTAGGACAACCATGCAAGGATGTGTTCAGGGAATTCCCCATAACTCTGCTGCATAGCTATACATATATACAGCTCGGGAAAAATTAGGAGACCACAGTAAAAAAATTTGTTTCACCCATTTCTCGATTTATGGGTTACATCTGTGACTAATATATATTCTCTAACAAACTGCAGCCTGGTTCTTCCCTGCTCCTCTTTGATGAAGGGCTTCTTCCTGCTTTATGGGACCTCAGTCCTGCTTCTAGGAGCCTGATATGAACTTTCCTAGCTGTGCACTTCACACCACTTAATGTTTCCTATTCCTTTTGAAGGTCACTTGACGTCGTCCTATTATTTATGAGAAACTGTCAGATAAGTTGATGAGCTTCTCTGGTATTAGAAAGTGGCTTCTGCCATTGGCCTGGCTAGTTTTTGGTCATTCTCAGTGTCTCCTGTTTCATGTTGTTTTTGTTTACTGCTGTCTTAGAAACTTTGAGCCTGGGAGCAGCCTGCCGTGTAGCCTTCTGCCAAAAGAACCAGGATTTAACCAGGATTTAACCAGGATTTAACCAGGATTTAACAATGAAATTCTTAAAAAATATCAAGTGGTCTCTTTATTTTTTCTAGAGCTGCATATATTTATCTATGCTGGTGCATCTCGTGATGCGAGTGCTTCTCATACTTGCAGGAGTGGCAGACATGCAGTGAGGTGAATCCATGTCTCTATTTTGGTTGTAGTGCAGTGTGACGGTATAATGTGTCCTGCAATGGAGTAGCATCCTATCATGAATGTTCTGATAGGTACCAGATCCTTCACAGACCCTCTCCAGGAAGGGGTTGAAGGGTGAATGGGATTTTATTAATATAAATCTCAATCTAGTGCCTTGTGATTGGTTGTCACCCTAACCTGGGTTATTCCCTTCCTTGCACCCTTTATGTCCAAGACCTGCATACCATAATATAATGATATAGAGGATTATGGATGGATGGATGGATGGATCATCTATATATGGCGTATATCCATTCATCTTCGACTTACTTATCTCGGTCAGATTTGTGGCTTCATGCAATGGTATCAAACTTAAATGAAGTACCTGCCACAGGTTCGAGTACAGAAGATCCAAAAGTGACCATTTTCTGGGCCATATTGGGCCATACTCTAGTGGCACTCAGACAGCTCCTGCTGCGCCTACCTCCGCCTTCACACGCAGGTCTTGTCGTGGGGCCAAAGTCTCCCCCATCTGCCGTTCATAGCTCAAAGAGCTCACAGGCTCCGCAGCTCAAATCTCCCCAGATCTTTTGGAAAGCTCCTATTGAAATTGTGACTCGCCCAGACAAGGTTGCGACACCCTGCCATAGACTTAAGGTCAGAAATAGCTTTGGACTATCGGTGCTCTTGTTTCTCACAACAGGAATGAACTTGAGATATAAAAAGGTCTGTTTTTTTTCATTATCTGGAGCTGACAGACTTCTGTGGCCGTTGATGTCACGTAACTGTGTCCAAGCAGCTCTGCATGATATCAAAAGCCTCGCATATCACACCCATTTCTGCTCCATTACATTTTCACTGCAGCCCATCCATCTATCCATCCATCCATCTTCTGCAACCGTTTATCCAAATCAGGGACTCGATGTGATTAAAGTCCATTATCACAATTGTGGCTGGGCGAAATTTCTCCAAACGTCACGTTTTATCAAAAACAGGACTCAAGCACATTTGTGCGGTGAATGTTTTTTTTCACTGGCATTCCATCCATGGTGTACTCAAACCGTATGGATTTTTTTTTCCAGACCAAGTGGTTAATGCACTATTTCATTGTGAGAAGCCGTAACCTACAGAGTGGAGTTCTCACTGTTTATAGAACATCACAGCATGTATGGTTTTTCCACAGATCGTGTAATGTTCTCATGGAACAAAAGTTGTGTGGACCTTTAAAGCCGAATGTGTGTAGCGTGCCTGTGTATTTATTCCTGTGGGTCTGTATTTGTGTGAATAATTGCCGAAAACTCCCCAGATCACCTGTACCGCATCACAACCGGCCATGCTGAACACCGCATTCCTCCAGGACAGGAATTGCGGCAGGGCTTGTTGCTATGGCACCCAATTCCGGGCAGTCTATGGCATCTGTAAATGTTTTGAGCTGTAGGTGCCTGCTTTAAACGAAGGGCCAAGGTCAATGAGAATTTTGAAACAAAAGGCCACTTTCCTCTTTACCAGCGTGTTTACCAGTTAGCCGACGATAGCATGTTTGTCACTGGCCGGGTTCTCCGGTTGGTTCCTTCTTCTTCCAAATGCCACCATTTATATTTTACACCAGATTCTCTAAGGAAATGATCAATGCCTGAAATCTAGTGCAGAGAGGTTCCAAAGGAGCTTAGAAGAGACCTGAATGCTGTTAATGGGATGTAATGGTGACATTACACCTAAAAGATGAGTGATTAAAGACATAGCCTAGATCATCTATGGAAGAATGAACTGATCTTCTAGCTCGTCTCTAGAAGAATGAACTTAACTTCTAGATCATCTCTAGAAGAATTTACTGATCTTCTAGATCGTCTCTAGAAGAATGAACTGATCTTCTAGATCATCTCTAGAAGAATGTAATGATCTTCTAGAAGGTGAATATGCAGGAAATCACATAATGCAGAACTTCTGCTGGCGTGTCTCCAAGGACCATTGCAAGCAGTATAGCTCTAAACATCCATAATCCTCTATCAATTCTGCCCAAAAAACTTGTCCAGACCAAAAACAATCCAGATCACTTGAAAGTGGCCAGACTCTTAGTGACCTTGAAGGAGCAGGCCTGGTGTCGCCTCATTGGCTCATTGACGTTTTAACCCAAGATGATGGACAACAAATGACCCGCAGTGAGGTCTACTGTTTTTCTTTCATCACGTCGATATGCACAACCCAGCCCCACACTTTAAGACACAAGCATAATTTAGCTATCATTAGTGCCGAAGGCAGTGTTTAACATGCAGTAAGAAGGTGATAAACCTTCTTCAATGAATTCTGTTCATTCATTCATTCATTTACCATTCATTCATTGCTTCATTCCTGCATGCATCCATTGATTAATTTATTTACTTTTTTGCTTTTTCAAAGTATAATGAGCAGCATAAATCTAGTTTAATTTGTATAATACTAAGACCCCTTACTGGAGAAGTAGTTTTGATGCATGGATGGATGGATGGATGGATGGATGGATGGATGGATGGATGACAGGACATTCAGAAGACACACATTGGACTTGTTGCCTTATGAAAAAGATTAATCTTGCGCCTGTACCTCCATCGGAATTCCATCATCTTCCATGCTGATGATGTGTAAACCACTCTAACCACACCCATGTCTTCCTGCCAGTTCTGACTACCTCCCCCCCGCCCCCCACTGCCCCCCTGCTTTTGAGCACCACCCTCTTCCCGTCAACACTGGGGGGACTCTCTCAGGAGGCTTTCATCATTCATTTCCACAGCCTGCCAGGAATCTCCTCCAACCCCCAGCG
>JAODUD010000041.1:14032868-14057491 GCA_026784285.1 Stomatorhinus walkeri | reverse complement strand
GGGGGGGGGGGGGGATGGGGTTCGTCGTCGGTGCCAAATGCGTGGACCCATCGGCAAGTTCATGAGTTCAGGGCGCCGCGGAGACACGCTGCTCCCAGCACGTGGCAAGGGGATGCGGGCACGCATGGCAGACTGCAGCTGACAGGGCCGCAGGAATGCAATGGATCCGTATTGAAGTGTGACCGTAAGAAGCATGCGTGTATCACGTATGTGTGCTTCTACTAACATGGTGACTTTCTGACACCTTTAAGATGTTACAACGTTACACCTTTATACATTAGACACTATTTCCTAGATCTCCATTTATCCACCAAACTGATTGTTAGTTAAGTTCCTTTTATTATTTCCCAAAGATTTGTTTTTTTCACAGTAGAGGTTGTTCAGTGAAGCCTTCATTGTTAAGAAAAAAAATAAATAAAGTACACAAAAGAAAATAATCTTCAGCAGCACAGTTAAATAAATCGAATCAAATAAATTGAATTCAACTGGTGAATGACTAAGATATCATTTTAAAATAAATAAAATAGTGATGGAAAGAAAAACCATCCAAAAATTAGCTTGGCCTAATTCTATGAAGAGACTATAATTTCCAGACGTATGTACGGGGAGATGAAATATGAAAGTCCTTTCTCAGGGAACCAGAATCAAACACGATCTGTAAAGAGCAGCGGCTTTCACATGGTGTGGAATCTGGTTTCCTGAGAGCGAGCTGCACAGACAAAGCAGAGTGACATGTCACTAGGCCTCCACACGCAAATGATGGCAGTTATTTGCTACGATTCAGGTCCAGCTTTGTCACTTGTTCAGGGTGCAGCTATGAGAACAGCAAGGGGCCTCTTTATATCAACTGCACCTCTGGTCAGATGCCTGGCGTGGCGCAGGAAGATGGTGGCGCAGGAGGTAGCAGTATTGTTCGGCAACTGTAGGGTTGCAGGTTCGAGCCCTGGTTCCTTCTGACCCCATCAAAGTGTCCTTGAGCAAGACACTGAACCCCCAATTGCTCCCGGTAGGCAGGTTGGTGCCTTGCATGGCAGCCTCTGCTACTGGTGTGTGTGTGTGTGTAAATGGGTGAATGAGAGGCATTATTGTAAAGCGCTTTGGAAGAAAGCGCTATATAAATGCAGTCCATTTACCTCTTTTCACTGCTAATTAGCATAGCATTGCTATGAACATGCAGCAGACCAGTTACATTTCAATGCATTTTACAGCAGATAGTTGTATGAATCCTCCAAAGCTTATAGTCTGATTCCCACACATATTACCACCCTGATCACATGTACTGATGTTCATACTGGCATCCGTAGGTAAATTTCTTCAGGACCTCGATGACATAGGAACCCCGAAAGGACACAGATTTGGATGTGGATTGCAGGGACATGTGCTTACCAATACTGTGGGAGCACCGTGTGCGTTTAGGGGGGCAGGGGACTGATTGGTTTTCTACTGATGTTGAAACCAAACTGACACCTTTGGAAACTGTCATGGTTGAACAGATTCAGTTTATGCTCTTTTGGGAAGAGGCCCAATTACATTCATGTATTCGTTTAGTAGTCACTTTTATCCAAAGCAACGTACATTTGAGAAAGCCAGACCAGCTGGGCACTCTGGGGTCAAGGACCTGGCTCAAGTGCCCAATGTCAAAATAATTCTGCCAACCCAGGGATTTGAACTAATGTTAAATGGACTGCATTTATATAGCGCTTTATTCCAAAGCGCTTTACAATTACGCCTCACATTCATCCATTCACACACACAATCACACACCATGCAAGGTGCCAACCTGCTTACTGGGAGCAACTGGGGGTTCAGTGTCTTGCTCAAGGACACTTTGAGGGGGTCAGGAGGAACCAGGGCTCGAAGCGGCAACCCTACAGTTGCCAGACGATAGTGCTACCTCCTGCGCCATCAACCTTCCGATCACATCCCATAACACCCCAGCCTGCTGAGCCTGAGACTGCCCCCGATTCACTGGGGTTCGAGGATGAGGATGCTACTGAGCTACACGCTACTCCTGAGCAGGGTCACCAGCTTTGGTAACACAATCGCGCGTTCCCAGGAAAGCAGAAGCCCTTCTAGAACACGTCCTTCCCTGTGCCACACACAGGCGCTCTGGGCCATGTTCGTCACGCTGCTATTTGTTGACACTTTATTAATAGGTTCTGCCTTCGTCAGAGGATTAAGGTCTCCACCAAGCAGCAGGTTTAATATTAGCCTGGCAAAGGTGGGGGGTGGGACAGGATCTGGCCTGGGGGGGGCAGCACATGCATCCGGGGCAGATAGTGTTTTCACGTGGGAGACAGGAATAGCATTTACAAATCTGTGGTGTTGCATTGCAGGCAGATAAACAGGGTCCTGAGAGGGCATCACAGGGGCCCCGCGTGACCCCTAAAAGGGGCGGGGCCTGGAAATGTCAGGGGTGCAGGAAATGCGCTGCCAGGCAGAGCTACTGATATTTATAGGTATTTGCGGGTGGGAGGTGGCGACCACGGTGGCATGCCACACGCTCACATTTCCTGGCTCCGGTCGGCCACGATCGTCTCAGTGCTGAGGGGTGTCGTTTAGGGAGTCAGTGCCCGCCTCACGGGCACGCTGGCAACAGACACGCGGATCCAGGGCCAAAACCAGGCTCTGATTCTGACTTTCCAATTCAAGCCAATCAGCATCTCACACCTATAACCCGCCTACCTGACATACGTAACTTTCAGACTAGTCACCCATGTTTATCGCGGCTTTCTTTCCTCTTGAACCGGCATAAACGTTTCATCATCCCCTGCATCTGAATGTTTCCTAAATCACTGCCATCAGACTCAAATCTTCGGAGCCTTTTCCAAATTTCCGTCTCCTCGCATTGCCGCAGTACGTTACGCTGGACACATGCCAACATTTGCAGGCGGCGAGCCCAGTTTCCGCCCCACGTCCCCACTCCAGATTTTAGTGATCTTGTTGTTTTTCTGTGGTGTCCTGGACACCATAGCGCTGCGCCCCGCCCCCTCGCCCCCTCGCCTCCTCCCCTCCAGTGTGCCCGTGAGCCGCCCACCACGGCCGCGGCGCGGTCTTCCTTATTCATGTCATGCCCGGGCATTTCAGGGGGCCAAGGGAGCAGAATTTTCCAGAAGCCTCTGCATTATAATAGAGCTGAAACGGTGCCAACCTGTCGGTTCTCAGTCCACCCCCCCCCCACCCCCCACACCCTCGTTCCACTGCCATGCACGCACACACTGCATGCATGCTAGCACACGCACACACCGCGTGCACGCTCGCACTGGCCCCCCCGATCACTCTCCCGATGGCAGCACGCCAGCGGACTCAAACACAAACTCTCATAAAAATATCCCCGATCCAAACATATCCTGCTGGCTCGGCAGACGACTTTCCATGCCACTGCGATGACATTGGATAGCTCCCTTCCCACTGATGCCCTCTGTGCCAGGAGAGGATGCGGGGGGGGGGGGGCAGCCCCTGCAACTTATATCATTACTGAGCACCAGATGTGCACAAGCAATGAGAACCAGCTATAATCCACAGGCTATTATTAACTTTTTTCCAGAATGAGTTTTGTTTGGTGTCGTTCCATCTCTCTCTCTCTCTTTTACTCTCTCTTTCTCTCTCTCTCTCGAACAGAGGATAGATCAGATCAGAGGCGTGTTTCTTGCCTCCACCCCGGTTATGGTATCAGACCAGCAGGGTCACGCCAGGCATCTGACCAGTTCATTTGCCTGGCCACTGGGCACAGAGGTTCTTGGAAAGCCCGTCTGTATATTATTATACAAAGGAAATGCCTTTATGCCTCTGACCTTAGGGCATTGCTTCACTGCTTTGTTTATCGCCATGGTACTAGCGAATTGCTAAAGATGCACATAAATAGCCCCAGATAAACATGTGTGACTAGTCCTTCTCCTTTTTCAAGATTTTCAGACTTCAGTTGAGTGATTCTCCACAACCATTGCACTTCTTCTGGTCCATTCTGTGGGGGCAGCCATGCCAATCACAGCCTGGAAGGCACTGGGGTACCTTCCTCCCCCAGCAATTGTTTAGACTCCTCCATCCACCAATCTTCATCCATACATTCACGTTCCTGTGCAAAAGCAAAGTGAGCCTGGGGCCTATCACAGGAGATAGAGGGCTTGGTGTGTGGGAGCCCGGATGGCTTGCAGCCCATACACAGGCCACACACTCTGGGCAGCTGAGAGGTTCTCATTCTCCTGACGGCATGTCTTTGGACTGCTGGTGAAGGAAACTGAAAGTACTCAAAGGAAAGTCATGCAAGTTGCGGAAGACTGTGAAAACCCCACACAAGACGGGTAGCGGGATTCAAACCCACAACCCACGCCGCCCGATTGGATGTTAGACTTTCTCATTTTCTTTGAAACTGACTCGGCACGCACTCTCAGAGGTTTTGGAAAGTGACTCTCTGCCGCTGATATATAAATATATATGTATAGTATCTGGACAGCAGGGGCTGTGGCCGATTTGCTGGGCACGTCGCAACTATTTGCAGCCTTATGTAACACCAAGGAGCTTGTCTGCGGCGTCAGCAGCATGTCATGCCACTGGGGGCCCTGGCCAGCTTGCACATGTCGCAAAGGTCAATGGATGAGAAATGTGAGCTGGGCAAAAGGTGCAGAACGGCCAGCTGCAAGGGCATCGAGGCACAGGCCGGCATGAGGGCGTGGCCACCTGCCTCAACGTGCTCATCATTGGCCAGGGATTCCCTGGGGTTCCAGAATCCCTAGGCTAACGGACCAATTAAGACAAAATACAGACGTGTTTAATTAACAACACACACCTTTGAGAAAGTGGGGTCAGAGAGCCCTTAGAGAAACAGCGGTCGGGAGCTTTACTTAAGGGGCTAAGGGTGATATCACTCTGCAGAGGCAGGGATTAGAATCTACAACCTTCTGACTACAGACATTGGGGCCTAACCCACTCGGCCACACAGCAGCCCCATTTATGGCCCTCATCTGTGGCGCTTACCCATAATGTTACAATTAAAAAAAAATTGACAAGGGTAATTCACTTGGGCGAACTTGAAAAACAATATGATTTCTCAGCAGGTCCCAATGCTGTTCGACAGTAACTGCTTGCGCAAATTCAGCTTCAGCACCATCAATCAAGGCTTCCCGCTCCGCCTTGCATCTTACACCCAGGACCGACAGAAACAAACACAATCCCGTGTTAATGATAATACCAGCTGTGTGAATCTGAGACACAGCCATAAAACGTTCTGCCTACTGACCTTTCGCTGCCTTGTTTAGCAACACGGATTTTAAAACTTTAGTCTCTGTCCAAGAGACAAGGGATTATTTAAGCCTGCCGACGTTCTGCTCAGGCACACTCTGCTCTGCGCTTCCTGTTTTGTTGGCTTCAGATTTATTACAGCTTTTTTTCGTCTCTGAGGGAAGGTGATACTCAGCGACACCACCAGGATGTAGTGAGCGGCAAACGTCATCACACATTTGCCTCGAAATAGCTGCGGTGCACCTTGATCTCGGGGAAATGGTTCGAGACAAGGACTAGATCAGCTCGACTGGTCGTGTCCTTACAAGGCTTGCCCACGTTTAGGCCAGACGCTGCCCCCAGTGGACCACTGGGCTGTGTCCAATAGAACGCCGCTCATCCTGAAGCTGACCCCCAGAAGCAGAGAGTGGGCCCTTTCCCTCGCACGTGCGTTTCACCCAGCCAATAAAAACATTCCCAGAAGCCCTCGTTCCTTCCTGTGACACTCTGAGCCTGATGAAAAAAAGCCATGTTGGATGGTATGCTGATGAGATTTGTTTGTTTATTTTGCTTGCACAGCACAGGGCATCACAATTTGGTCACACGGCCAAGCTTAAAGCTTGTGGTGTGCAGCTCCACAGGTTACTGTGCGCTGTCTGTAATTCAGAACGTTACCAGTTGGAATCCCAAAGTTAGCAGAATGATCTCACGGTCGGGTCCTTGAGTAAGGCCCCTAACCACCAATTGTTCCAGGGACTGTCTGATCCTGCAAAATGTATATTGCATTGGATAAAAGCATCTGAAGTAAATAAATTGTACTGCTAATGTAATTCATCTGAGAGGAATAGAGCTCGGGACCAAGCCCATTTGTCTTGGGTTTGAGTTGTATGTCTAGTTTTCCTGGACCTTCGCTGTTGTGTGTCAAGATTTTCTTTCAATCCAAAAATTAATTGCTATTATTTTTTTTACTGGAGGGGCCATTGTGGGACAAAGTCCAAGGAATTTACAGCGAGCAAATAACACAGCAAGATGAGATTGTGACAAATATAGACCATTTATTTATTTATTGCAGACCATAAAAGCTCCAGTCAAAGATTTCCGCTTCATCCAGCTGTTGTCCGAGACGTGAGCCACATGCAGTGCATCAAGCGGGACGACCGCTGGCTCCTCTATTTTTATTTTGGTAAGAATCGGGAAAAAATTAGGGAAATAACTTGCAGCTCTCATTTCCTGCACTTGAAAATGGCCACAAATAAGTGAATTATTTCTTTATCCGTAAGTCAGGTGAAAAGCTGGCCGGCTGTTCAGGAAGATGGAAGCCGGGACTGATCTCGCTTCCTGCGATTGGAATCCAGTTTGAGGTCCACCATGTTATTTTTGGCAGAATTATGACAGACAGTAACAAGCTGTGTCCTATTGCAAGGGATGATCACTCTTTCAGGTCGAGCTCTCTCTGTCTCTGACTCTCTGTCTCTGACTCTCTGTCTCTCTCTCTCTGTCTCTGACTCTCTGTCTCTGACTCTCTGTCTCTCTCTCTCTCTGTCTCTGACTCTCTGTCTCTCTCTGTCTCTGAATCTCTGTCTCTGACTCTCTGTCTCTCTCTCTCTGACTCTCTGTCTCTGTCTCTCTGTCTTTGTCTCTCTGTCTCTGACTCTCTCTCACTCTCAAAGGTGGGGGGTAGAAGGGAGGGTGCACCAAGAGCAATTCCAAACCCCCCAATGCCAAAACACATCTGGTCAGCATCTCGCTGTGGCTTTGGCAGCACGTTACAGTCCCGGGATCCGACAGTAGGTTTTCCCATTAACTCCTCGTGAACTTCCTGTTCTCCACCCCTCTCCCCCAAGCGCCCCGTCTGTGTCGCTTGGAAATGCTGAGGTCCTTCCTACCCCCCCCACCCCCCAACACTTTATCAGCTGATCCAGATCCTGCTGGATGGAGTCACTGTCTCCATGCGCACAACACAGTTGTCCGAGTTCTTCATTTTTTCCAAGGCCTGTTTTAACCATCTGCACCTTCAACCCCCCCCCCATCCTGGCTCTCCACCCCTCACCACGCTACTTGCTCCATTTCTGCGTTTTGACTGCACTCCAAGACCTACAAGAAAAACATTCCAGGCACACAAACAGCCTCGTTTTCATGTGGGAATAGGAGTGGCGTGTTCCATTTTACTGCTATACCAGAAGGATATGGGAGAAGAGAGAGAGGAAGGGAGAGAGAGAGTGAGAGAGAGAGAGTTAAAATTCCCAAAAAAAAGTTGTCATTTTTTTGTAGTAGGGAACTTCAGCGAGGTAAGCAGCTGCTGCCAAGGCCAGTGGTGATTTCAGCCATCATGTGAATGACGGTCCTCTGTACAGCATGCCGAGAGCATCCAGGCACCCGCTTGACATCACTCGCTAAATTTAGAAGCCTCCATTGCAGAAGGCGCATTAGTCATGCAAACTGTAAAGAATAAGCCCTTTCAGTCGCATTTTAATCAGCCTTGCAGCATGCCGTCGGCATGGACGTGGGCACAAGCTCGCTGTCCTGCGCGGGCCGGCTGGTTGCACTCTGCTCCCTTAAGCAATTTACATTAGCCAGCTAAGGCTGTGCTGTTCCACTGTGTTTACATCCACCTGCCCTGTCAGCTGTCCGGCGATTCTACTCTAACAAAAAGAGAATGTTTTTGCTCTGAAGGGAAACAAATGTTAGCTGCAAATCCATTCATGGCTTTTGTTCATTTCCCGTGATTTGTGTCTTTTTTATGAATGGAAGCTTCCCTATATGAGGGGAAACTGGCGTGATTATGGAGTGAGAATTCAGGGGGAACTTCCCATCAAACGTATTGTTCATTATTTTGTCGAAACTATTGTTTTGGGAGCTTAGCAAAAGCTCAGGCTGCGTGTTTTACGCGCCCCTGTCTCCAGCATGGCCCTGCAGTGGGGAGATAGTAAGGTCACATCCAGCTGACTCACCATTAATGCTAAATGGCTATGGCTTGGTTCGTCTTTGTTGTGAAATGTCAGATTCCGCTAGGGTGACAACGGCTGTGCATGCAGGGCCCATGGGTTTCCCTATTGTGTCACTGGTCTCCTCCCACAGTCCAAAAACATGCCATTAGGTGAAATGTCATCTCTAAATTGTCCATAGTGCGATTGCTTGAGTGTTCTGTGATTGGTTGGCATCCCATCTAAGCTGTCTCCTCCCTGAAGCCTTGGGCTTCCTCAGATAGACTCTAGACTCACTGTGACCATATACTGAATAAGTGGATGGATGGATGGATGGATGGATTGATGGATGGATGGGTGGATTGACGGATGGATGGGTGGATAGATGGATGGATGGATGGGTGGATGGATGGATGGATTTGGAAAAGATTGCGTTCAATAACCTGGACCAAAAGTGTTAGATGATGCCAGTTTTTCACCTGAAATCACATCAGATGTTTTAAAGGGTCTAAACACAGGCACATGAAAAGGCTATCCTCACCTGGAAGCCTGCGTAGCAGCGACTTACACAACAGAGGTGGACATTTCCGATCCAGAAAGTAAAAATCCAGACCATGATTTTATTTCAACCAACCAGCTGAGTATAAGGAGTCATAGTCAACTGGTGTTCAACTGGTTGGTTGAAACAAAATCTTGATCCGGATGTTTACTTTCTGGACTGGAAATGTCTACCTGTTAAAAAACCAAAGACATGACCCAAAAACTCTCTCAGCTTGATGTCCTAGGGTTGTGACAATTAGTCATTGCTTCTTACATGATATTATACGAACTGGTGTTGCATTTTAAATAAACAAACTATGAATTGACGCGATAGACAATGGGTAAATAAAGCAGTTTAGGGAAAAAATACATAGAGTCACGATTCACCGGTCTGGCAAAGGTTAATATTCCACGCAGTGCCACTAGTATTTTGTCCAGCTCTGTCGTAATTCCTCTCACCACTGTGTCACATGGTTTGCGGTTTCTACTTTTCCCTGAGAACCATGGTTTTTTTTTTTTATCTCTCCCCTCCAGGAAAACGGAGCTGGACTTTGGACTGCAGCAGAAATGCTGAGCGCCAAATAGCAGCCATGGATTCCATCAGGCACACAGTTGCTAACTGGGTTGCCAGTCACCAACAGCCTAGAACACAAAGTTCAGACTGGTAACAGAATCCCAGTAGCATAAATGACTGGCAAAATATGAATAGTATAAGTGGTTGGTGCTGTTTTCTGGGCTTGTGGGGAGAATTCCCTTAATTTTAAAAAAGATACAATCTGTACTCGTGTCACTGCACCCACAACATGTTTCAGCTTCAAAGTAGCTGCATGTTTGATTACAGTGCAATGGTGACTATGCGGTCAAAGAAAAAGCAAACCTATTGTCCTCCACCAAACCTGGAAAACATGCAGCGTTTCAGTACCAAAAACCTTCTTCGGATCTCCTTTGAAGATTCAGAGAACATCCTGTAAATACATATGGGAAAAGTTGGCTGTTCTGTTTTTTCCGAAAGGCAGGTTTCGCAGAAACCTCAAAGTCAGTCACCATGCCGGCCTTCTCCGTTCTACCTGGTCAAGGACTTCCCATGACACTGAACCGTTCGATCGCCTCAGAGCAAAACAACGGTCTGCTCTTCAAAGCAATCACTTACTCATGATTGCTCATTGTCTCTGGCAGGAACGCCTCGTTCTGCGGAATGAAATGAAGTAAAATGGTGTTTTTAGCACTTTATAGCTTGAGAAAATGCCAGACATATCTGCAGACAGCTTCCCAAAAGATCTTAAAGACATTAGTTAGATATCAAACCTTGTTTACTTTCAACTTGAGGGAGATGGATGCTTCTGGAAAGTTTTATACCAGCCATATAAATTTTGCAACAGCTGGAAACCCAGGAAAGCAATTGTAAATAATATTTGCACGCCTAATAAAAGTCACCAAGGACAGTAAGGGGAATATTCCTCTAGTGCTGGTAAAATGTCATGGAAATTAATGGATACAAAGTCCCACAAAAGCCCTTTAAAACTCAAATTAAAAACACCAAGTAGGTATTGTAAAATGAATGTATAATTATTTTATTTTGATTATGTATGACAGTCCTAGCAATGCTTTTAAGACAATACAAAAGTTTGGACACACCTATTCTTTCTTTTCATTAACTCATTTCTACATTTCATAATATTATATGGAACAATGAAGCGGCACCGTTTCAGAGTAGCCAGGCGTCGCCTTGACGACCGCCTTGCAACGGTTGACTTTCCTTCACACGGCCTCGTGAATCGGCCACCTGGGATGATTTTCCGACATTCTTGCAGGAGCTCCTGCCCTAGCTGAGCGTTCGTCAGCCGCTCATCCCAAGCCGTCTCTGCTGGATCTGGGTTGGGTGACTGTGAAGGGCAGGTTCTCTGCTGTGATACTCCATCACTCCACTTCTTTTCATATTGCTCTTACACAAGGCCAGAGCTGTTCTTGAGGTCATTGTCCTGTTGAAAAATATAGTAGTAGGTGTGTCCAAACGAGAGAGTGTGTGTGTGTGTGTGTGTGTGTGGATTAGGTTTATGTTACATTGTGGGGACCAAATATCCCCAACAATGTAATAAAAACTAGTTTTTTTGACATTGTGGGTACCATTTTTCATGCAATCAAAAAAGTTAATATGGTAAAAGTGTTTTGTTTGGTTACTTAAGGTTAAGGCTGGGTAGGGGTTAAGGTCGTCATAGTTAGCATTAGCATTTTCCCTATAGAAATGAATGAGCGGTCCCCACAAAGATATAATTACAAACCTGTATGTGTGTGTGTGTGTGTGAATGATAAATACTCCCAAAAGACTTTTTTTGAAAATCCACTGCTGGAAAGTGAATGCTTGCATTTTGTTTCCATATTTTAGCATTTAAGATAATATAATACTAATTTTACTATTTACATGAAAGTAAATAACACTACTAGGTATTTATCGATTGAAGATCCAAAATCAATGTATATTGTCCTGATATCATAAAGACGTATGACTCACAGCATGTACTAATTAATGCATGATGCACTCCTAGGAAAAACGGTAGAAAATAAACTTTTGTGAAAGCAGATTAGCAATCATTAAACAGCTAGATTACACGATAACCAGAGCGCACACTGACATGAGAAAGGCACCCAAGCGTCACCCTGGACTTTGGCTCCATCGTGACCCTTCACCGAGCCGTCGGACAAAAGCCAAGAAATCGCGTTTACTGAGCAGCATCCCCCCGGCTGACGAGGCTTCATTAGATAAACATTAAAAAGATAAACAGATGCGGGTTTTATGCAGAAGACCACGGGTTCTGTCTTGATCAATGGACCCCACTCATAAAACAGAAAGCAAGAAGGTTTGATTTTCCTTCTGGGACGATGAATGCATAATTTAGGAGTGAAGAGATATTAGAAACCACAAATAATGGCATGACTCTGTTGTGCTCTTTTTTCCAACGCACCAAGCTAGGGAATAATCCTTCAATTCGTAAGCAAACATGTTGTTTGAACTGAACCTTGTCATCAGCCAGTCGCATAACAATGTATTTTTATACACAGGAACAGAGTATTCCTTTTCAACAGAATCTCCCAGTACTTCCGAGGAGGCCAGTTTCATCACTGGCGTCTGACGTCACTGAGGCCCACAGTTCTAATTGGTTTTGGTCCAACGGTCATTCAGTTATGCTAAATTCAGAGAGTGCCAAGAGTTCAAAGGCTTGTGTCGCTTTAACAACGGAAGAGATTGTACTGTGCAAATCAAACAGCGCCGGCTGAAAGCTGTTACACATTAACAAGCGGCTTCAGGGGTCAACTGCGTTATCCGTAGAGCTAGGGAACATAGTCAACACACAGTGCAATGTTCGATTACAAAGTTTGCCTTTATAGGCCTGTAGAGGCAAATGCAGGACAAATCCCCCACGGATATGCCTGCCTTCCGTCATGCCATTGGAGAATAACCAGGCCGAAGTAGCCGTTTCCCCGGCGACGCGTAAAAGACAGGAAGGACGTGAAATATCTGCTCAGGAGGACTGATCTGAGGTGGCGCTTCCTGAAACGGGACACCGGCTTTCGAAAGCAAACAAAGAAAAACCTTTTTTTTTTTTGCTCAGAGCCGCCTCGGATGAGACAGGAGACAGGAATCCGTTCTTCAAACAGCAGACGAGTGGCAATTCCACCGACTGCCAAAACCAAAACTTTGAAAAGCTCTACATCAAAAGAAAAACAAACATAAGTCAATTACAACACCATAGAAGCATGTTTTGCTTCCATAAACTATGAAAGGAGAAATCCGAATAGGCAGTCAGTCTGATACATCTAACAACTACTCAAATGCAACTGAATATTAGAATAATGAATATGGTAATATTGTAATGTAACTTTGTACCTGCATCCGAAAGGTCATGGTTTCAAATCCTGCCGCCGGCAGACTACTCATATCACTGTTTGGCCCTTGAGCAAAGAACCTTAAGCCCAACTCTTCAACATCAACACTCTGTTTCCTTGCTTTCTTCACTCATACGTCGCTTCAGACAAAAGCATCGGTTAAATACAAATAAAACACTCATTAATAAAATACTTTGCAGGTTATATCTGAATGCATCAATCCGTGTTATTGTGTTTCTGTTTGCAGTGCTGCTAATGGCGCATGGGATTATAGTCAGCAGCGGAGGACTATCTGTAGCACCGGTAACGGAGCAGTGGGAGGTTCCCAGCGATGTATGAAGCAATTCATCACTTTCTGTAACCTTGACTCGAGGTCGACCAAATAGTAGTAATGGAGTCTGTCGATCTCAGATCTACCCTCCAGAAGATAAAGGCAACGTACGTCACAGGAGACGGCAAACATATGTTATCTCCTCTCGTAGCTTGGCCAAGCTCCTGACTTTCCAATCCTCAGAACCTTATCTCATACCGGCCAGCTTCAATTGGACACTTAAAAACCCTTAATATCAGTCAGACTTTAGCGGGGCACCGATATGATCATGGGGAACTTGAACCACACATCAAAGTACGACCAGAAGACCACACGGTGCTGAAGAAATCGCTGCATGTCAGTTTGATTTCATTATCAACCTTCCTTCCTACTTCCCAAGCTCTGTAACTTCCTGCTGATTCTTGGGGGCGGGCACATAAATGTAGACCAGGTTTAGATGAGAAACATCTCACCATTTGTGAATCAAAGGGACACATCCAGAGACCCTCTGTTTACTTTTCCGAAAGGTAGCCAGGCAACAGAAACCCACCATGACACGTCCAAAGTTACCGCCGCATGCAAGCACTAAATTTGGCTGGACGTGACCCTTTCCAGATAAAGACTTCGAGTCAACAGAACTCAGATTCCTTTCTTGGAGTTGGATGCTGGTGATTAATGGCAGCAGAAGCGAGTCTGTTTTCTGTCTAATTATAGTGAGTGCAGCTGGTGAATCCCCCCTCCCTCACTCCCCCACCCTGCTCCCTTCAATGTTGTTCTTTGACTACGGCTGCAAACTCATGGAATGTGCAAAGCACGCGTGTGGGCGCGAGTGTTTCTGTTTTTTTTTTTTTTTTTTTAAATCGCCCAAGATCGGCATTGTCCAGGACACCCCGAGTGAGCCAGATCACGCTGCCGATGCGGCAGGCAGGACTCTGAGCCCCCGCCCTGTCCACTGGGCCTCCGCCGCCACTGTCCGTCACGCTGCACTGACGTTATATTGGATACATGACCTTTCCGATCCCATTCATGAAGCTCCCTCCTCCAGTCTGGCCTCTGGGCAAATAACTGCGAGATCAACAGAAACTAGGGCATGTGTATTGCAGAGAGACAAGAGATTTAAACATGAATTTTGCTGCTTGGCCGCAAATTTCAAAAATAAGCTACAGGGTAGTAAAATCAGCTACACTTTTCAAATGCCTCTTCCAGCTGCTCCCGAGGCTCCCTAACTCTCCCTTGACTGCATTTCTGTACCAGCCATGACTGTGCAAGTTTCCCCATATGACACAGGAAGCTGGAGCGTGCAAAGGGCTTAATAGCTAACCAGCTAGCATGCTAACGTCACGAGGAAATCTGCTTCAAATGCCGGCATGTGAAACAAAAGGACATAAATCGAACCATGTGATGCCTGGTTCACACCTGAATGATCTTCAAGCAGAGAACAGTGACTTTCAGGGTGAGGATTTGGCCCAGAGACTCCCAGTCAGGCTTATGGATCCCAAGCACTGGAAGGGTTATTTGGTTATTACAGTTGGAAATAAAAAGGATTCAGTATAACATTACTGAATATTCCATCACAAAGAAAGTATTATGTTCTTATAACATATTAATAAATGTTCATATAAGATCATAGGGTATGTATGCAGAAACCGGAAGAAAATTAACGTTGTGATGTCACTGAATGGCAATTTGATGGACTCAGATATTTAATTATAGAAAGCAGCAAATTATTGGTTACTGGTGTTTGTGTGAGTCGTCCAACAAATACTCGTAGAAGCAGTGAGTAATGTTTGAAAAGTAATTTAATATTACATTTAGACCAGAATAATAGTTAAAGGATGAGTATCCACGTACAAGTGCTGAGCACGATCAGCATTCCTTGAATATTTACGCCCTTTCATCGAACATGGACTATCTCGCTGCACACGGGGAACTGTACCGGGGACACCTGGAAGGGCCGTCGAGCAGACACAATGAAAAAGGAGGACGACTATGGACCTTTTCCGAATTGTGCTGTGTAATTTGAGTGGACCTATTAATCTCTAATGGCCGGGATTCTTTCATGGGGTGTTGAGTTTCAGTGACAGATAAAGAGACGGGAGCCCACCCGGTTGGAATTTAAAGTGACAGCGACACCACTCTGGCCTGATGTGCTGCTGACTGCTGGAACATACTGCCCCCCTTCCCCCACACCGCACAGGTGGGGTGACAGAGTCTTCATTTAGCCTTGCGTTGACGCTTTCGTTTTCCGTACTGACGCACTCCAGGCCTCGAGGTCGATTCTTGCCGACCCGCTCTCTGCTGCTCGCGTTACACCGTGAGGAAGAGATGCGATGTCCTCTTAGGTTAGGGTCACACGCGGACCCACACATAACGTGTCACACGCACGATGTCATTCGTGTCCCCGGACAACTAAACCAGTGACTTTTGTGCCCCTTGAGGTAGAAAAGGTATCAAGTCTGACAACAACAGGCTAAGATACTCAGATCCAAGCTAAGTAGGACAATAGAAATGTTATCCCTTCAAAACTATTCTTAGAGATGGCTTTAGATCACCTAAGACAGTAACAGTAGCAAATATAATGTAATATCTGGTTACACGATATGATACAATTAAAAGCTGATGAAATTCATATGCAAAACAGTGTTTCTGTCACATGACCCGAAATGAATGAACGTCCTTCGGTTTGCAGAGCGCCGATTCTCAGTTTTAAATGTTACATCATCGTGTTTGGCATGGGGGGGGGGCGTTAACCGAGACCTAACATTGCAGGTACAGTAGCTGAATGACAACACCGTATCACGCAAGCTCTGGTCACCCTCACAAACTGCATGGTCTTGTGGCTTCCATAAACAGCAACAGTAACAGAGATTCCACGGATAAGTGACCCCATTTACTTATTTTCATTGAACGACCCGTTTCAGATACCTGATAACTGCCACTTCATAATTATTTGGACCAATATGGGATGACAACCTGACAAAAAGTTGCTTGTAGGAACTACATCTCTCCCTCGGTGAGGATTCATAAGAAGGGACTGGCCGGAATACACCACATTAAAAAGTAAAAGAAAAATTATACACAAAATGCAAGACAGAATATTAGCGCACATCTCTGCTAACCATTAGCTTTGCCATTCGCTGTGTTGTTCTGCTGCAACCTGCAGACTACCGATATATTATCTACCTGCATTATTTAGAAGATGCCCTTGTGAATGGGGAGGGTGGAAGCTGGGCTAGGGACAGAAGACTTGAAATTCCAAAAGTTGCTAACAGGCTGAGCTATCACACACGAAGAGAGTAAAACACAACATTCTGCAATGATGAATGATGTGCAGACAGCCTCAAACATGCTGCCGGGAGCCTCAATGTGTCCCAAAATCCCCCCCCCCCACCCTGGTTCCACATCTCGCTTGCAGGAGACGGTGTGATTCACGGGCGTCCAACGAAAACACGGCGCTGGGGTCTGCAGTGCGTTTTTTCGCACTGCTGTGGCGTCCGAAGCCGTTAAAAACGTACACGGTTTCACTTTCTGCAACGTGTTCCCATTCTCACATGGCAGGTAACCCACCCCCCACAAAGCCAGACAGCAAAGTCAGACCGCACAGAAATAACCTGCCACGGGACATCTCTGGGTACATTCATGGCACCGTGAAAAGCCGGAACGACCCCCCAGCAGAACGCAGCTCACTCTCATGTTCTCACCAACGCAGAATTCAGACCCAGCCACATCTATTAACGCAAGATGACCAAAAGCGGCACAGAACAGACAGAGCACTTAGTACTGACATGGTGAACAGTGCGTTAAGCACATACTGGTTATTTTTGACATAGCTGAAGGGGGTAAGCATGACATATGGTGGCATTAATTACAATAACAATATATAAACAAAGGAAAATAAGGGGGAAAAGCGTATAACTCAAGGGTTAAAAGGGACTCTTAGGAGAGCCAGGGCAATGGGTCATGTCAAGGCATTCAGTTACAGTAACACGACCTCGATAAGGTCTCAACAACGCAAATACCAGCTTATTTTTGGAAGAGCACACTTTAGACAGTGACTGAGGTCTCTCTCCCCACCCCACTCCCCCCCAAAAAAAAACAAAAACAAAAAAGCAAACAGGAAAAACCACAACCTTTGTGCCCATGTTACTGCGTGATGCAACGATGTGTTTACATCTCGAGGTCATTCCAGCACTCCACCTTCCACCTCACTGCAAGGTCTTGGTTTCTAGGACCTACTATCTGGACATTAACCACCCCCACCCAGGCCCCCACCCACGCATGCACACCTGCACGGGGAATAAGCACATCACAGACACTTTGTTATTATTACAAGGTCAGAAATTGTATTTGGCAATTTTTTTAAAACAAGTGCATACAAGTACAGCTAGAAGCATCTGAGATTCGCCAAGTGCCATGTGAGTAGAGCATGTTCACATCCTACGTTTAACAGGAACTGCCACCAGACCGAAGGATACATAGAGAATTCGTTTAACATCAACAGGAAGGAGCAGAGGAAGTCCATTATAACAAGTACATACCTTTTTTATCTTCAAAAATATAGAAACACAACGTATTCAAAAATCAAAAATTATACAGCCATGTTTACGAAGTATACACTCCCCTTGTGTCCACTGTACAAGTCCGTTAGTTTTTGTTTGGATGGTATGTGTGTAATTTATATTTATTTACTTATATTTGATTAGTTTTTTATTTTTTATTTTTTTGTTTGTCCTTATGAGCATAAAATCAAGGGTCCCGCTCCTTTTTTACTTTGACGTCTCCAGCCAGGATGGTGGCTATCTCGCCCTGCATGAACGCCCAAGGTACATTGGAGCCCACCAGGGGACACTTCTCCCCGCTGGGGCAATACACCTCCCCGTTGGCCCCCTGCTGCTTGATGCTCTCCCTGGAGCAGGGGAAGCAGAACTTGTGCGAGGGCACCGACGGGCACTGGACGAAATGCGTGTCCTCCAGACGTTCGTGGCACAGCGTGCAGCACAGGGGCACACTGCCCGGCACAGATGAGTCGGGGATGCTCTGCTGGTGCACCTGGTCCAAGCCGGGCACATGCGGTGTCCCTGAGACAGGGGCGTCCCTCTGGGCCAGCCTCCTCTGGGATGGTGACGGGGGGCTGCCACTGTTCCGACGGGTGGTCGAGTGCACCTGGTTGGCGTCCTTGGGCGAGCCGTTGCCGCCGGCGTTGTCTGCCGCCAAGATCAGGGCGGCCATGGGGGACTGGCCGTTCTGAGCTGCCTCGGGTGGGGTGGCGCGTGCATGCGGCGAGATGGTGGAGGGCGGCGTGGCGAAGCTGGGAGGGGGCACAGCGGGAGGAGGCAGCCAGGGCTGACCCTCGCCGTTCACCTTCACCGCAGTACCCTCCGGCTCGGGTTCGGGCGACGCCTTCCTCTTTATGTTCCTGGGGTGCTTCCCCCTATCTGGGGTTTCACAAGAGGCAAAGCAACATGTGAGCAGAGCTTTCAAAACTAAGCAAGTGAAAATGAAAAGACACGATCGACTTCTAAATTTACCTCCAGCATTTACCACCGGGCAGTTACTAACTCGCGGAGAAAAGCAGACTGAACTCGCTTGGAAATTGCATTTACTTAGCAAGCAGTTTTAATGCAGGACAGCTGCATGGTGGCGCAGGGCATGCATTACTGCATATTTCGCTGTGCAGAAATGTTAGATTACCTGATTTGGTAGCCGTGGCACTCGTCTCGTACGCCATCACTCTCTGCTGCATGGCTGCGTGATCTTTCTTGAAGCGACTATCGAAGCTGTGGTAAGCCATTAGGTCCCGCACTGTTTTGCCCTTGTTCATCCACTCGTCAGCCCTCTTGTGGGAGTCGCCGATCTCCGACAGGCTGTCCGGGCGGTGCTTGTCTTTCATGTCCTCCGGCCTCTTGCCGCCCAGCTCACCCGGACTCGGCGCCGCGAGTGCACCGGGGATCCCCATCTGCGCGGGGCGGCCGTTCAGAGCGTGTACCGGAGGGATATTCCCGTTAACCAGGGACACCAGGTTCGGGGGGACGGTGCTAGTCCTGCGGGGATTGGGGCTCTGTCGGTTCAGCTCCGGGGGGTCGTCTGGTTTGGGAAATCCATTCGGGACGGGAATGCCATTAGCCTGCCTTCCCGGCTGATATTCTGGACCCAGTCTGGGCGGCCGATCCGACGCCAGGGGGTAGCGATCCAAGGGCTGGGGCGGCCGCGATCCCGGGTCCCCGGCCGTATGGTTGATAGACTGAATGTCTTTTCCAGAGAGCTGCGGCTTCCCCGGACCCGGAGACCTCCCCTCCTGGAAGCCGTGAGCCCTCTTCAGCTGGCGAGCCGTCTCGATGACAAACTCGATACGATCCGCTCCCTCGTAGTTGACACATCCTCTGCAGACGGGCTCGGTAAAATCCCAGATCATAGCCCAGGGCATGCGGGGCAAGTCACATAAATAACACGACTGCCTCCTAGAAGCAGCGACCGCCGCAGACGACATCGCCTCTCCTCGCAAAAGTTTGCGTGAAAAAAAAGAGGAAAGAAATCAAGAAAATACACAGTAACTCCTCCAAGCGTGTTCCGAGTGTAAAAGGCGGACGCAGCGCGATATACGCGTATTTGTTTTTGGTTTTCGTCCCTTCCTGACAGATGCAACAACAATGAAGTTACAAACAGAAGTTCATGGCAGTGCGCACTTTACAACCGCGCGTCTCCGTCTATCTGCGCCTTCACCTCTCAGCAAGCTCACAGCGCCCCGTGACGTCATACCGCACGCTACTCCCGCCCGCGCAGCTCCTGCGGCTCGCGCTCCGCTTATTTACTTGATTCTTCGACAACCCGCCCCCCCACCCGACACCTCCTCCGTATTGCGCATGCGCGCTCCCTGCCTCGGCCCATTTTTTTTTTTAATCAGTTGAACCCGTGCCAGGAATACGACGGTTAGTTCAGACGTGAAGGAGAAACTGAATGTTGCGCGCTGGTAGATAAACATCGTCCCCTGCTACGCTTTGCATTTAAAAAGAATTGTTTACATGTAGCGTAAAGGAACCGTCGAGATTTTTAGACTTGAAGCCGACTTACTAATTAATCTCTTAATGCATTTTTTTACTTTATTCCTATATTATATAGTTGGAATAGTTAAATAGTTGGAAACCTTATTTTGCGTAAATATGGAGGGTAAATATGTTACTTGCTTAACATTTGGAAAAGAGTATATTTTTCTTACCTGATTCACGTTCGGATATTCAACATTTTGAAAACTTTATGGGGAATGACATATAAAATAACCCATCAGAACATTTCCAACGTGTCCCTGAAATGTTTTTATGCACAGTGATATAAAAAGCACCGATTAAGACACCGAAAATGGTACCGATAACATTTCCAGACAGCGAAGCGTTAATGCCCTTCAAGCGAGCAGGCTTTGCTGGCGATGGCGTCACCAGCGCGCTCCGGTTCTCGGCCGTTCTGCGCATGCGCGCAGCCTGGCGGCCGTGACTGGCACTCCGGGCTTCGCTCAGCGAATCCACATTCCAGGTTGAATGCCAGCTCTGCGTCACGCGCGCACTGTGGAGCCTCCGGCCAGCCGTGCAAAAACAGCTCTCGTTACTCAGGCACATTGGACATTTCCCCCCCTTTCTTTTTTTCTCTATCTCATAATCATGCACGTTGATGAAAAAGGAAGATTCAGATTGTGTTTGGGAAGTGTAGGGCATTATTTTTTTTAAATCTGGGTTTATTGTAAAGGGTCGCTGTTTCCAAATTTTAAGACATAAGTTCTTCTTTTAAATATATATATATGAAACGATTTTTCTGGTTCTATATAAGGTGACTTGAACTTTTATGTTAAAACCTATAACCATTTAAACTTAATTTTAAGGTTTAGATCCAGACTGTGATTGCTATTGATTTATTTTGCTTTAGCCCAAAGACTACCGTATTCTAACGACTGCATTTGATACGTTTGAAACATTGATAATACTCAAACAGTGATCTACAGCAAGCTGCAAGTCTCACTAAAACATGCAGTTGAAAGCTAGAAAATGACAGGAATATATTCTAAGGAATACGCATAGGTCTCATCTTTTGACGCGGGGATTTCCTGATTTTTAAACGAGAGCGTGTCTTAACCGCATCCAATGCAGGTGTGTAAACACTGTTTAGGCAGACTTCTTGCCTCTTACATGCACCCCAGTCCGAAAAGTATTTTCACCTAGTTTCGCTTTATTGCAGTGGGTCATCGGAAACCGGGGCAAACTTTACACGGAGGAACTGTATGTGCATTTGTATCGAAGCATGTAACTATTTTACACCCGATTAAAACAAATAAACGCTGCTATTTTTTCCGGATACAGGATGTCTTTTTTTGTTCTAAATACGACATGGAAGTCTAGATGTTTTTATTAGGTTACTACTTATAGTATATAGTGACTGGGGATGATTTATATTAACGTTTGTGACTGACAGTAATTTTTAAAAACCTGAGGTGACTTCGATGAGGCAATCCGTCTGTGATCCACAGCCCCCAGAGCAGGATATGTTTTTATAAGCTCTACTGAGGACAGTCGAAAAGGGAAGTGAGAACTTCAGTCATGTACTGAACTATTTGATCCGTCTTTGCAACAACACCAATGACTTGGCTCGCAACAGTCCGTTGACATGCGCAAAATGGTTGTTCGCGGTCAACTTACAGCTTGTGTTTGAATGGGGAAATTAACATTCCTTATCACACTTTACGCATTGCACGGTACTCTTATTGACCTTTATGACCTCTTAAAATGCTAAATATGTACAGTAACGTTTATTTTCTTATTTGAGAGAGACCTTTATGCTTGCTGGTCTTGGACCCTACATTGTATGCTTTCTTTTACTTCAGACTGAGAGCAAATAGGTAGAAGTTAAAGGTAGTCCAAATTAAATTTATAAGTATTATTTTCCCTGGTAATAAAATATATAATTCCTAAATCATTCATCTTCATATTCATTTTAAATGGAACAAAGAAAAAATGAATACAAATAGCAAAGAATCAATAAGTATTATAAATGCCAGTAAATAAAGTGTTAGATATATTGCCCTGATGTATATGTTTCTAGCAAATTAAAGGATTTATTTACAGCGCTTCTCAGTATAAGGGGCTCCGCTTACTGTTGACATCAGGAGATCACTGAGCTGTAGCACACAGATAGCCGGTGATTTGTTTCTTGCAGAAGTGTCTGATGAGATCTCTGTTTATTCGACACCACTGTGCCTGGCATCTGGATGCAGGGATTGGAAATAATGCCATGGGGGATTTTGTAATTATATACAGCTCTTTTACATTTACATGCATGTTATGGACAGTCGTGTTTTCAAGACTAATGGGATGCTAAAAAAACAGCCATGATATCTTAAAAATTAAAACTGTGGCATATAGAATGTGATCACATTCAGATCTGTTGAAAGCTTGCTCTCTCTGCTTAAAATGGTGCATTTATCCTTCCTAGAACCATGCCTATGTGTCCATAAGGTAATTCCCTGCTCACTTAGTCCATTAATCGGAGTGGGAACGTCCCTCAGCTACCCTAACTTTGTAGTGAATGAGGTTGGTCTATCCTAAGGCATCGCAGGCCTACTCTGGAGGACAGAGACCGGCCAATGACATGCACCGGCAGATTGATGACCCGGCTCACTACCGTCTGTCTCAGGCCCACGTCACTCGGAGTGAGACATATGGGTGGCTGATTGGATTGGGATTTGGGGGTGGGGAGGGTGTGTTGACACTCAGCACGGTACGTATCAGGACAAATATGTGAGGCAGCTAAGAGAGGAGGCCTCATGGAGTCAGCAGGAGCCAAGCAATTTACTCCTAAGCCCGTCGTCCCAGTCTGGCCACCAATCAGCATAACTTACTGTGACATTGTGACACAGATTAAAATATAGATATATTTCATTCTGCGAGGTATTTGTTATGATACAAGAGCATGTCATAGCTTGGTAAACAATTTCAGGGAACACAGAACGCGATTAATCTCTGCAATGACTATAGATTACAAACATAAAATGTAACTTAAGTCTACCTAAGCTGAAAATTATGTCCATAATTGTGTAACCGGTTAAATAGGTCGGCCTGAAATTCTGCCCCGAACTTGGTTTGTTTTGATGATGCCTCTCACATGTCCTCACATGGGCATGTGTGCCGTGAATCACGAATGAGCAGCTCTTACACCAACACTCTTCCTTTATTTTTATTTTGGGAACAGCGATCACCTGACACCACTCTTCTGATCAATATAAATCAGAGGTTTTTCCTGAATACCGTCGCATGTCAAAACAATCAATTAAAAACTGTCCCTTTTAATCACAGTGTTTATAAAGGCCATGTATAGTTTGCTATTGATTTAGAGTCAACACCGTAAGTAGGAGACTTTCCCACCTCCGCTGCTTAGGGAGACTCATTTTGGGTGTTGATATTGTGTGAGCTTATCGATTATGTTCCACTTATAACCTTCCCAATCTGGCGATTACAGAACAGGACCAGTATGAAAGGGTTACAAGGGCACAGATGGGTATTGATGGCTTTGCTGACTGATATTCTTCAGAGCTCTCTTGTTTCTTCATATGGACTCTGACCCCAATCCACAACAGGGCAGCAACACCCCAGGGAGGTGGGGGTTGGGGTGGTTGTGCTGACGAGGACCAGTGCCTCAGTTTAGGCTTCTCCGGCTTGCCAAGTCATCAGATCTGACACGTGTCAAGGTCACCTTGGCCCCAGCGTTGGGTGTGAAGCGCGCAGCATCGCCTGGGACTTACTCACCATTAATCCACTTGGGGCGGGCTCGGTGAGGTTGGCCAGGTGCATGTGCTGTTTGGGGGAAGCGTTTGCACAGAATTATCTGATAAATAGCTTTGTGATGCATACTTTGATGTGTTAAGTGTTTTCATTTTTAAATAAGCGTCTTTAATCAGTGGCCGCCGTTCATTACAGATTTACTTTGAAGTTCTCTCTACATGCTTGGTGCTGTATAACATGTCAAACTCAAGAGGAAGTTGTTTCTTTCCCACTGAGTTCTTGTTTTCAGAAGTATTTTCAGGCTCCGGCAGTCATTAACATGTACTTAATTTCAGTAGAGCGCCGCCCTGCAGGTAGGACATGACGTTTAACAGTGGGGGTAAATACTACATGGGGATAAATACTGTATGCAGCAAACTAGAAGATTTTTCTTGTTTTAATTCAGGGTAAGCCTTCCTGTTCAGCTCAGGCCACACCAAGGTGCTATTGTTCCTCCTTCAGCCCTTTCGTGGTTTTATCCCTTTTGATTTATCCCTGCCAGGCAAAAGAAAAAATTAAAAACAGAGTAATTATCAAAGCGAAACTTTATAAGTGCAATGCTTCACCCCAGATGTAATTATCTAACAGAGGCCCAAACGATATGCTTTTTCATTTTATACCCGAGTTTATAACCCATTTTTAAAAGTTAAAAGTATTTTCTGTAATGTCTGAGCACACGGTACAGGCAGGTATAAGGTCACGCCAGCCTCAGCTTTCAGGGTGATCTGTACACTACTAGTACACTGTAAACACAGAGATGCTGGTATTGTTTTGTTTGTAACCAAGCATTCTCTGATGATCTCTGCCTTTTATAGGGAAGCGTAACCATGGAAACCGTCCTCTTATCAGGATACCCTCGGTGACAAGCCACATCCTGTTTACAATGTTGCTATTTTTCTGCTCCAGTTTTACAACTGTGTTCTCCTCGCGGTGAATATGTGTGTGTCTGTGGGG
>JAODUD010000041.1:13968047-13982422 GCA_026784285.1 Stomatorhinus walkeri | reverse complement strand
CTACTTCGCGGAAATTCAGTTATCGCGGTCGGCCTTGGAACCTATCTCCCGCGATAAGTGAGGGATTACTGTACTGTAAATATATGGTAGCACAAAGTTTATTTGCGTGTCACTCAAAATCCTTGCATGATAGGGAAATTTTGAATTAAGGAATGTTTGAAATTAGCACAAAAATATACTGTAAGATTCACCAATTTTGATTTGTGTGACAAAAAGGTCGAAGTTTCTTGACCAGAATTACTAATGATGCAAAATAAGTTTATTTTATTATAGACTCAGACTCTTAGCTACTCTATAAAATCAACTTCATTCCCTGTAATCTGTCTCTCACATGCACAACTCCAGCAAGTCGTCCAATAACGTGGACAATGCTAACGAAGCCCAAGTTCCCATTGGTGAACAGACTGGTTCAGAGAGATAGAGGAGCTTCCTCAGCGTTCAGCCGGCACTCTCACCTCAAAGAGGACATAGCCAAAGCCCTTTCCCACACCGCTGTTCCTGTCCCGCACCAAGCGCACGCCCTCCACACTTCCGCACGCCTCAAAGTGCTGCCGCACCGACAACTCTGTGGCATCTGCAAGAATCCAAACGCAAGCCCGTCACTTACAATCCATAGATCAGAGGCTACGTTCAATCCCCCGCCTTTACAATCCATAGATCAGAGGCTACGTTCAATCCCCCGCCTTTACGGATATCTGATTTCCCATACTTACCGTATGGCACGTTGCCGATAAATATGGTCCGCTTGTGATGGAACTGAAATGAAATAAATAACATTTCAAAAACCTGTCCTCTGTCCTGATGGGATGTGAGGACGGATTGCATTCTGCAGTATCTCACCGAAGTCGCTCTGGAGGCCAAGTCGACCCTGACGTGGAAGCCTTTCTCGATCTCCATGCCATTCCTGCAGGACATCAAGGATTTTTACTGGTCACTGGGCGAGAGGATTGCACAATTGAGTGGAGTGTAGCACAACAAAACTTAGCAGCAGCCTACGTAGCAACATAATTAACATTAAATAACTACTTATATACAACATTAAACAAGTATGCTATACAAACATAGCACACAGGAATATAACTGTGGGAACTCACTGAGAAATATTCAATAAATAAGCACGTTACATATTACACTGGTCTGAAGTAACCATGTGATCATATGATGTATACAGATAAGTGGGTATTCACTGTAGTTTTAAAAAACAAGCTTTAAGGTGCCATAATAGTGCAAAAGGGATTGTGTTAGTTAAGTGACGACAGGGAGCACGTCTGACGCATTCATACGAGATGTCAGACTGTCAGCTGGCAGAGGGTCATTCATAACAGGGTGTCAGTCACACATCACATTTAAAATCACAATAATCACAAAGTTCAAAACAATCTTAGGTCTTCTTAGACTTCAAATACCACTTAAAATATTCAGAATAGGTGTCCATTTTACATAAAAAATAAAAATCCTTCTTTTACAAGGGAGAAACCACAGTTTTTCTATATTACTATTGCTATCATTTTAAGTTTCCTTAGTTATTTTCTTTAAAATGTTTCTCAGTCCCAAACCTTTGAAACATGTACAATATAAAATCTCAGCTTCTCTGTTGCAAAAGATGGCATCGTCGACATTGATTAGTGTGGACAACCTCAAAATACACCAATTTGCTTGGATGGTGACAGCTTTCAGTCAGTTCCAACTCCACCAATAAATCACAATTTCAGGTTTGTAAAGATTCTACCGCACAGAATCAGCCTCTGATTTAGATTTATTGCTGAATTAGTGTGTAACCTGTGATTGGTCATCATATTATATTGCTTTTCATGGTGAAAACAGCAGGTGTCGCTAATCAGCCAAATGACACAATCACATTCATTGGCTCCCGTGAGCTAACGCTGTTAAACACCCGCAGCTTACCGTTTTAAGGCGTTTGCTGCTGTATCCTCAGCCTTGAACACTACATAGGCGTTGATGCTTTTCTGGTTGGGAGTCACCTTGCGCCTGAAAAGAGAACGGAAAGGAGATTAATACCATCATAACAAATACTTTAGTGGTCCCAGTACTCCAGGCCCGATTCTCAGCACGGGGGACTTACTGGATGGCCGCCAGCTTACGGGTCATCTTCAGGTCCTCCCGCGTCTGCAGGAAAGATGTAGAATCAGCAGATGCAGACTAGACCTCAGCGCTCACATCACGCTCATGCTGAGAACGCCTAAATGCTGCGTCACCCATACATTCCCAATAACACTGTCTGTACACTGCCTGACCTTCTATTCCAAAAGTTCACCATAACAATCTATATTTTTAAACAGCCTACAGTTTAAAGTACCTTGTGCTTGTTTTGTTTTACTGCAGAATTCCTTGTGAAAATGAACCTAACATACGAAGCTATCTGGAAGTGTTGATGAAACTGTGACATTTGCATTGTCTGAGATCATGCACATTAAAGACTGGCTATTAAGCCAGGAAACTTCTTTTTAATAAAGGTTAAATGTTGCAAGGACTGTATAATTAATCCATGAGGATTTTTTGGAGCTGCGGGGGACAGATTCTACGGTTCCATACCACGGAGCGAAATCTGATGGATTCAATGGCCCCAAACTCCTTAAAGAGGTCTCTCAGCATCTGTAACCCACACAGGAAACAGAATCACACCGCAACATCTTGGCACAGCAGAGCAGACCCCTTCCCCAGCATTTATGCTCATTCTTGAATATCAGAGACCGGGAGGAGGGGCTACCTTCTTGGTGCAGTCGATGGGCAGGTTCCCCACAAACACAGTCCTCTTGTTCTTTATACGGTCTTCAGCCCTGCTGACAGCCTTCTTCTCGGCCGGTTCGTCATCCTCATCAGACCTCATCTTCGCGACAGCGGCAGCCTTTCGTTTGCCCTTCCTCGACGTGCTTTTTGATGCATCCTCCTCGTCCGCATTTTGCAAAGCACTTTCCCTGAAAAAGGAGAAGATTGTGTGTGTCTTGGGGTCCCAAGCACAGTGTCCCCTGTCTCATGGCCAGTGCTGGGCCCCAGGTCCACCAAGATGATAATGTACTGCATAAGTGTTACGCACGGAAAGGATGATGCCACTGACCTGCTTTCTAATCTCTTATCTGCAATCGACTTATTCTTTCCTTCTTTTATCTTTTTCTTACTCTCAAATGTTTGGCTTGGAGAAGTGCTATGCAGGGTGGTCACCTCTGCAGCTTTGGACACCAACTACAAAACAGTGATATAGTAAATACAATGACCTATAATGAAAACACAAGGATTGTATAGAATGTACCACTTACTACCTCACACTTGCAATTCTGTCAGTATTTATCTGAGGTATTTACCTTTGGTGCAGGAATAAAGACGAGACTGGATGCCGATTGTTCGGTTTTGAATAGAGCTGACAGGGAACCAGAGTCAGTCGCGGATTTACTGGGGAACAAACTACCGGACACTTGGCCCACCACATATCCGCCTGGCGAGTGCTCAGTTTCTTCCCTGTGGAGGAACAACCGTAAATAGAACAAATAGGTCAGAAATATACATATATGTCCCGAGACCCAAGTTGGGATTAGGCGGTTTCAGAAAATGAATGGATGCCTGGATATACATATGTAATTAAATGACTACAACCTCTCACAAACAGCGTATTATAAACATAAAAATACGTGCATAGGAATTAATTTAGAAACGTATACTTGTAGTTCTTTTAAGTATATGGACAGTATATACAGTGACATAAAAATAGGAGAATTCGTACCTGTTTGCAGCACGCTTCTTTTTCATGATGTGTTGTTAGATCTGCCCTAAGTAGAGAAATTTTACTGGCAGGACAACGAAGAGTAATTTAACGCTGCATCTAGACACACGATGAAGTCGATATGAAAACGGCCCCTGTATATAACACGCGTTAGTATGATGAGACAAAGAGGTTAAAGTGTAACAGTTTGATAATAGGACTCAGAGCACGTTTCCCCTCCCAGGGTCCGCGCTAAATAATTCCGGCTGCTAAAGAATCCGAAAAACTTTGGTTCCTGTTGGGCGAAACGACGTGTCCCCCTCACATTTCATAATTATTCGTTTGGACCCCCGCATTTAACATAAAATATTAGTTCTCCCAGTGCTGTCCGCCTCACATTCAAAATGCTTCTGACGCCCCTGGACATTTGTGTCAAGTTCCGTCATCTACGAGATTTACAGTTTCGGTCAGCTGGTTGGTGTGAGATTTGAGACAAGTCTGCACACACAGTTACGTGTATGTAACATTTTTATCAACTTGCAAATAGGCTGTAGCGTTTGCAAACTACCCCAACGCCTTTGATGTAGTTAATTTTAGGATTATAATGGAAGGATATCGATTTGAGTGTCTGAAAGCGTGACTCTCATGCCAGATGTGCGAGAGCTGGCAATCCTACATTTATAATAACAAGTTTATGCAGAAAAATTACAAGAGATTCCAGAGGCAATGTTCATGACAATTGTTTAGTTTACTAAATATATTTTTTTCAGTCTTGCGGGGTTGCCAAATCATGCATCTGGCGTGACACTCACCGAAGCCTTACCTGTCATCGGAGCAGCCATTCATCCTGCAAAGCACTGATCTTACTCCATTACTGCAGAGGCTATTGACAGCCATGCTATCACTGGAGAGGCCTTTACACTTGCCTTTTGCACCTGAAGGCCTACTCCGTGTTGCCAAAAGCAAGAAATCAAGCAAGGATCTTACAGACATCCCACCTTAGGGGTATTGACTTCAGGGAGGCAGACGAGGGGCATCCCGGAGGTCAGGGGTGCTGGCCAGTGCTTGTCTGGTATGATGGTAATACTGTATATACATGAATGGATGGCTGACCAGGGTTAGAGAGTGGTGGTAAAATTTGGGGAGAAGTTGCAGCAGTAAAACCTCTTGCCGGTTAATATTACCACCACTGAATACTGGAACAACAGATTTCCAGAACAATGCACATCATTTGTGGGATGCTAGGAAACAAAACCATGGTCTTGGTGAAGATCTGTGGCTGAGCACCACACTATTCACCTCAATAAATGAGGCTCTTTATATTCAACTGGTTGGGTGAAACTAAATCTTGGTCTGGAGTTTTTCTTTCTGGGCCTGAACTTCTCACCTCTTATGCAGAAACCCCGAATTGTATCTCTTTTTTGCATGGTGCTGTGAGGGACACTATTGTAGAAGGCTGATGTGATTTTAAGTTTGTGTAAATAGTAGCTTGGAGGGTCAACAGCGCCATGAACCTCTCAGACTCTCCAAATAACATTTAAAATGTTTTCAAAAAAGGAAAAAATAGAAGATAAAACTAGTGATGATGATGATGATGATGATAATAAAGCAGCTTACAAATTGTTAAGGTTATAATGGCTGTGTTTGTTTGTATTGTTTTAATCTCACAAGCATCTATATCTTATAATAAAAATAACAAACTCATCAGGATATCCAACGTTAAAAGATAAGTTATATGAAAGGTATTAAGCTAAAGGATTTATCTGAACTCAGAACTGAAGCGTAATATCTTAGAATTTTATCAAAATGTATTCAAAGGATCAAATCAATCAAAATTTCTACGGTTATTCAGCATGTTCTCTCTCCCGCGATCTGTCAAAAAACGTCAACACCGCTTTAAAGGGACAGGACCACAATTTCCTCTCTGCTTGAGTATCAATTTGGGCCACCAATGTCTATTCTTTGCAAGTAACTATATCAAAACCCTGCTTCCCATGAAGCCTGGCTTAAACGTGCATTACATCAAACTGTTCTATCCGAACTATTTCATGCACTATAACATTATCATAAGTTTGTGACTTCAGACATTTTTATATTTAAGATATATAATATAGATGTGCCCTTTAAGGCGTCTATTAGGCTATATATAAATTATTTCCTTTTGTTTTATTTTCCTAATCGTTGTATACGGAATAGTCAGTAATAGATGTAACACGGCTGAGAAATTAAATAAGAGTACAGTAAATGTACAAAATTACATAGTTTACCACCGTGACAAAAGGGGGCGCTACAGGGTAATTAATGATCGAGGGGTCTTAAACCACTTCTTACCAGCGGGATCTTGCCCTCATGGCAAACTTTGATCATCTGAATTGTAGCACCACAGCAGTGACATTTAGAGAGCACCAACACCATTCGAACGTGCGACGCGGATTTCTGAGCTGCGTGACAATCTGATAATGAAGCTCAAAGGAGCAAGACCGACTGCCTCTAACACCAGAAACGGGAATAAAGGTCAGCAAAGAAAGAGCGTCGCTGATAGTATCAGGCAGGTTATGATGGGGCCGCTTCTGGCGGGTCAAAACACTCAACACTTCGGTGAAGACAGGTTCACATAAAACCGCAATTCGTGGAGTATAAGCGTAACATTAAAATTCCACGTGAGAGCTGTTCAGAAACGAAGCATCATTGGTGCATATTTCTCCAGATGTAATTGAAAATGTGTCTATTCTCACGGCAGGTTTTTATAATTGTATTTTCAGGGGTGTACTCCAGTAACGGGGAGCTCCTGCATAATAGAGTCTGATGTAGTATGTCATGAGGTCCACCTGAGGTACAGCCTGTTCTGTCCTTGAAACATGCTTATAGGGGTTTTCGACAAATTACGATTTTAAAGTGGGACTAAGGAGGGCTTAAGTCTTAGCGATCGCAGAGCAGTGCTACCCCGGTATGTGGATACGGATGCCTATGAGCAGATACCAGCTTCCCTAGAGGCAAAGCGCGCAGCTTATTAGCATAATACTATTCATGCTGCCCAGCCTGTCGTATCTTAATGTAGTATAAATTACTGGCAAAGTTTCTCCTCCTTCTGGCATGTAAATTATACCTGGCTCAGTCTATCCATGGATACTTCGACAAGAGTTCCCCCACCGCCCCCCAAATCCAAATAAGTCGAAATATTAAAAACAGATACCCCCCATCTTGATGAACGTCTTATCCTCATCTTCTCGGTCTTAATTCTCTATCTGCTCACCCATTTCATCCCGGTCAAACGTCTCTCCGCCATAGACTGCCAGGCAGCCAATAAACAAGAAATTTTACACCGTGGGGTAAAGAAGGCAGTCAGGCACATCTCACAAACTATGGCATTTATTTCCAACAGAGGCATATTTCGCTTACATCTGTACAATAAATTACACAAGATCCCTCTGAAGAATCTAATAAATACTTTACAGTCTCCTTATAAGCTGCGTGCCCCCTTTGTCTCTCCAAGAGCATCTGATTTTTTACAAAGATCCATAAAACTTTACAATCCATATACAAGTTGGAAAATACTTATTGAAACCATCTTAAAAATGTTTCGAATATGAGCACAAGCTATTTGATACAAAGCTGACATTCCAAAAAAAGTATTTTAAAACGGAACAAGGGTTTAAAAAACAGAAAAAAAACACACCCACACACTTAATGAAACTTTCACACAATGACAACAAATAAACAACATGCATTTACATTGGGGGATGTACACAAAACTACAGCAAAACGGTAAAAGTCCAGACAGAAAAGTCCAACATATTAACAGTGTGCAAGATATTAAATAGTTTGACTTGAAACACACTTCTCAATATACAAATGTATTACAAAGGTATACGATTACAGACGGGTGCCAAAGTGAACAGGTCATCGGGTTCTCTCCCAAGAAGTCCATGAGAAGGATACATTTATACGTACACATATCATAAGTGCGTGTTTACCGTAATGTAAGTTTTTCGTTGCCTGGATAATATACAGTATATATAAACCTTAAAGCAAGTTGGATCACTTTATAAAGGGTGGGGCTGACTCCATCAGACCTTACGAGGGTCTGCTTAAAAATAACACTGTCAGTTACGTTAAATTCCAATCGCAAACCCTGGTGAAAGAAGGTGAGAAAAAGACGGTGCAAATCTATGTATACATGAAAGTACGGCGACATGACTGAGAGTTGGTTTTCTGTAGTAGCAGTCCAGAGCCAGTAGATGGCACCACTCTTCAAGTGTTTGGGATGCACAGTACTCCAAATGAAAAAAGTAACGGACAGCTTACAGACATTCCCCCAAAATGCCTCTTGCGTCACAGTCAAGTACACGCACATTCTCCCACCTTCACAGAACCATCGGCTGCCTTACCCAGGTTGGGCTTTTTAAGCATTGCACTTAAATTACTGCCATATTAACTATTTGGTATCAATCAGTAGTTGAACACATTTCAATCACAAATAAAATAGCTTTCGAACATTCTTAACACTGCAGTCCACAATCTTTATAAATGTAAACTCCAGAATATTTCTTCTGGTTTTGATTAGAGAACAAAATGAAATGTTTTATATTGGTACTTTATGATTCCCTTTAACCTACCACATATTTCAATGATGAGGTTGATGTATAGTCAATGTTAAGTACTCACAGAAATAACCAAAGTCCTCAGAACACTCATGGTACATTCCCACTTCCCACAATGCCTTTCTGCCAGCTTTCAGCCACAATCGAAGGTCACATGGCACCCAAAACAGGAGAGGATGCTGCTGTTTTTGGACCCTCCCTCACTTCGGCTGGCCCCCATTTATTTAATATTTAGTGTAGTAAGAATTTGTGGCCAACAAGGGCTCTCAGGAGCTTGAGTGGCAGTAAATACCACTACTGGCTAAATATGAACCCACTCTAATCCCCCTCGGTGCGTAACAAGGGTAATGTTAGTAAATGACCACGCTGGTCACGTGATCATCTCATTCTTATCACAAGGTCCTTCTACCTTATTTCTCTACATTCTGTCATCGCTCTGTGCACACACACACACACACACACACACACACTCTGACATATATGCTTAAAAATGCACACAAAATAATTATTGCTTAAAGAAAATAAATTTTAAGAACCATAACGTTAACAGAAATGCCAAGTGAACTGTATTTTTTTGTTGGTTAAATCCCCCCCCTCCCCGGCTGATAAAAGTGCACTTCAGTGCAGTGTTTGCTTCCCAAGAAAACCGCCATGAACAGAGAAACAGACCTCCTCGCCTAGCGGAGGCAGTCTTTCCTCCCATAGTCTTGTGCCTCAGTCGTACATCAGACTCGTCCCGGTCATGGAGTTTATGGGGGGAGAGTCTGTAAGTGCGGAGTGCAAAGCCGGCTCCCTGGCATCCTGTCACCTGCACTCCACCGACAGCCCCGGGCCCTGTGGGGAGCCTGACATGGGCTCCGGCAGAGTCAGCAGGACCGCTGCCGTCAGCGAGCCGGACGAGGGGGACGAGGACGAGGGGGACGAGGACGAGGACGATGTGGCCGATGTGACCACTGCACCTGGGGGGTAGGGAGAGAGCTCAGCCTCAGCTTCCATAGCAGCGGACTGGGAGAACGTGCGGCACAGGAAGGGCTAAGTCATTATAGATTATTACCATACACTATTGTAAGGTACATAACCATGATTAATACCTGTACAGTAGGACATAATCCAAAGTTATACTGGTTTCCCCAAAAATTTGTAACTGCAGCCTTTTCTGTTTAAATCCTGCTCTTACTCCTCACTAGCAGAGAAACAGTCAGTTGCTCCTTTTTCACCCCAGTTACTTTGTCATTCTTTCCCTTATTTTTTCTTTCATCTCATAGTTTTAACTACCTCCTTTCTCTTTCTCAGTCTTCCTTTACTTTCTCTTGCCTCACTCGCTTTCTTTCTGTGTAATTTTTCTTTCTTTCAATTTAACATTTTCTCTTCTTTTTTTCCTTCCTTCCTTGCTTTCTCTTTCCTTCTCATTCATTCTATACTCCTTCCACCCTCACTTTTTTCTACTTTCTCTTTCTTCCTTTCTCTCCTCCTGTATTTTCTTTCCTCCCTACTTTTGTCATTCGACCATTTCTTCCTCTCCATTCCATTGCTCTCTTATTCCTCCATTCCATCCCCTCCTACTTTCTTCCGTACACTCACATTACTCCCTTCCTTCCTCACCTTACTATCATTCTTCCCTTCCTTCCTTCCTCATTCCTCCCTGACTTTCTTACTCTCATTCCTCCCTCCCTTACTTTCTTACTCTCTCATCCCCCACTTCCTTCCTCCCTTCCTTCCTCATTCCTCCCTTCCTTCCCCACTCTCTCATTCCCCACTTCCATCCTCCGTTCCTCTCATTCCTCACTTCCTTCCTCACTCTCTCATTCCCCACTTCCTTCCTCCATTCCTCTCATTCCTCCCTTACCTTCTTCCTTACTCTCTCATTCCTCCCATCCTCCCTCACCTTCCTCACTCCTCCCATCCTCCCTCACCTTCCTCACTCCTCCCTTCCTTCCTCACTCCTCCCTTCCTTCCTCACCTTCCTCACTCCTCCCTTCCTTCCTCACCTTCCTCACTCCTCCCATCCTCCCTCATCTTCCTCACTCCTCCCTTCCTTCCTCACCTTCCTCACTCCTCCCTTCCTTCCTCACCTTAGTCATTCCTCCCTTCCTTCCTCATTCCTCCCTTACTTTCTTCCTCACTCTCATTCCTCTCTCATTCCTTCCTCCCCCCCTACTTTCTAGCCTCTCTCTCTCATTCATCCCTTCCTTCCTCAATCCTCCCTTACTTATTCCTCCCTCCCTTACTTTCCCGCTCCTTCTTCTTGAGCCGCTTCCTCCTCCGGTCTATGGAGGCCACCTCGGACTTCAGGGCCAGGTAGTGGTTCCGGATGTCCTGCAGCTTCTCCTGCAGGAAGGTGATCCTCTCCAAGCTGCTCATCTTCTCCAGCTCGGCTGCAGGGGCACAGTACAGCAGAGGGTGGTGACCCCACACGGCTAAGGGCGCCATCCTGGGGGAGCTTAGCCCCTTCCTAGCCCCAAACACAACAATTTCAAAATGCTCATACTATTCATTATTAAGAGATGGGAAGACAAATGACTCATTTAGAATTACAGTTACCACACATTTAAAGTTGAATGTTTTGCATGGCTAAATAAAACTGATGGTGGCAGGAGGTCTGTCCGACACACAGCACACATAAAATGTTTGTCTAAATATAGTACATGAAATATTCATCTCTGAACAGGCCACAGCGCCAACCTGGCCTATGATGGTATCTGAGAGTGAAAGGCACAGTTAATCACCTCCACCATGTCAAAAAGAGGGATGTTCAGATTATATACTTTATATGCGATGAGTGGTAATACTTAAGGCCATGTTTCCGTAATTTATAAACACATTCATAATGCATTATAAAGCATTCATAAAGGATTATAAACATGGTTTTAATAAATATTTATAAAAAGGCGTAACACATTATCGACATGTTTATTATGCATTATGAATGCTCTATGAAGCTCTCAGTGCACTATAGGTACCTTCATAATGCAGTACAAAGCATCCTTAATCCTTTTACCAACCATTATAATGCATTATGCAGCTTTCTATAGCTTCATTGGAGCTTATGAAGTATTTATAATCAACACCATAATGCTTTATGACTGTCAATAGAAGATGCTGTAATGCTTTATTAATTCTTATACTGACCATTATAATGCATTATGAAGGTATCTATAATGCATTGTAGATGAGAGCTTCATAAACCATTCATAACGCATAATAAACATGGCTAGAACGTGTTATGGCTTTTGATGAATATTTATAGCCTTGTTGATAGAGCATAAGGGTGTCCATAAGTGGACATGGTACGAACACGCCCGAGGCAACAGGTTGACGATCGATTTTATAATCTTATCATCTGATCTGCGGCCTTCTGTCTTAAGACACTTGGGTGAAGAGCGGGGCAGAGCTGTCAACTGATCACCACCTGGAGGTGAGCCGGCTCAGGTGGCGGGTGAGGAAGCCGGTCAGACCTGGTAGGCCCAAGCGCATAGTGAGGGTCTGCTGGGAACGTCTGGCAGAGGCTCCTGTTCGCCGGAGCTTTAACTCGCACCTCCGGCAGAATTCCAACTGCATACCGGGGGAGGGTGGGGACATTGAGTCTGAATGGACACTGTTCCGGACCTCCATTGTGGAAGCGGCCGTACAGAGCTGTGGCGGCAGGGTGGTCGGTGCCAGTCGTGGCGGAAACCCCCGTACCGGATGGTGGACACCAGAGGTGAGGGGGGCTGTCAAGCTGAAGAAGGAGGCCTACCGTGAATTATCAGCCCAGGGGCCTCCGGAGGCAGCTGACGGGTACCGACAGGCCTGGCGGAACGCGGCTCAGGAATGGGAGGAGTTTGGTGAGGCCATGGAAAGTGACTTTCGGTCGGCCTCAAAAGGTTCTGGCAAACCGTCCGGAATATCAGGAGGGGGAAGCAGCTCCTGGTTCCTACTGTTTACAGTGGGGAGGGGGTGCTGTTTACCTCACCAAGGGACATCACCCGGAGGAGGAAGGAATACTTTGAGGACCTCCTCAACCCTGCCTCAGATACATCTACACACACTGCCTTTGAGACATCTGAGGGCACGGAGTCCGAGGGGGCTGGGGGGGGGCTTGGCCATCACTGGGGCTGAGGTGGGCAGGGTGGTTAAAGAGCTACGTGGTGGCCGGGCCCCGGGGGTGGACAAGATCCGCCCGGAGTGCCTAAAGGCTCTGGATGTTGTGGGGCTGTCGTGGCTGACACGCCTTCTCAACAGTGTGTGGAGGTCAGGGACAGTGCTGCTGGATTGGCTGACCGGGGTGGGGGTCCCCTTATTTCAGGAGGGGGACAGGAGGGTGTGTTCCATCTACAGGCGGCTCACACTTCTGGGAAAGTCTATTCTGGGGTACTGGAGAGGAGGGTGAGATCGATAGTCGAATCTGGGATTCAGGACGAACAATGCGGTTTTCGTCTTGGCCGTGGAACACCGGACCAGCTTTATACCCTAGCGAGGGTACTGGAAGAGGCCTGAGAGTTTGCCTATCCAGTCTATCCAGCCAAGCCAACGGTGAGCGGCGTGGAGCCGCACAGTGCACAGCACTCACACATCTGAAAGCTCCACTTGTACACGCGGGTGGAACGGCCGTGCTGCTGCTGGCCTGTGTCCGCAGGCCTGTGGCATCTGTGGCCACTAGGGGCGGCTCTGCCAGCCGGCTTCAGGGCGGCTGCAGCAGGCTTGGAGGCTGGGGATTTGGAAGAGCTGTCACCGGGGGCCTGGTCTTCACTGTCACTGCTGTGTGCTGGGGGGGGGGGGGTAGACAGCTATTTATCTTTTTAAGACACATTATTGAGATGTAAAGATCGATTTAATAATTACGAGACAGAGAGCAGGTAAATGGATGATCAATCTGTTTGGAAACACTCTACTCCTCCTTTCATCTGTAAAGCGGGGGGGGGGGGGGTACCTGCTTTCTGGTTCTTTTTTGGTTGCACACCCGCGCTCCTATGACTCCGCTTGGATTTCTTGGGAGCAGTGCCTGCTGGCGCCTCCCGCAGGCGCTTGTGGGTCACTGCAGCTATGACGGTGGTGGGAGAGGAAGAGAAGAAAAGAAAAAAAAAACATTAAATAGCTTTTATTGATTGCAGATTTATGCCATTGCAAACACATACAAGTATATTACACTATACACAGTGCTCAGAAAGTCCAAGGATGCTTGTTTAATTCAGTAAAAATAATGCATATTTATTGGTTTTATAACAAAATCATTGCTTGACTCTTGTTTACAAAAATATGCCACATTAGACGCAATCAGTAGTTTTAAGGAAAACATTGATTTCAAGTAGTAATAAATTGAAACCTCAATTATAGTTTTAAAAGAGTAACACCTTTGCAATAACATAAAATTCGTGTGTAGTATCCTTTTGGGAGCTAACAACTACAATTGCAATTAACAGCAAAATGAGTAAGCAAAATTATGACACTTAATAAAAAGAAAATGTCCATGCAGAAGATATGTGCACTGCATGTTAATGGACTTAAACTGTTATTAAACCAATAAATCCACAACACTGTTATAGAATGAAGTGTTTCACAATTTTCTGTGTACACTGTAGCTACCATGGAAAGCTAATAGCTAAAACAATAATGATCACAGAGCCGTTATCACTAAGCACTTTTAAAAATGATCAGAGGCCCCCTAACCATACGCCCGCCAGATCATGATTACCTACACCTGACCCACCTGACTACCTAATCGCCTGATCACCTGACTTACATGACTACCTGATCACCTGACTACCTGATCACCTGATCACCTGAACTGCCTCAACCACCTGACCCACCTGACCATCTGCCTCTAGCTCACCCACCTCTGCTGACCATCTGCTCACTCTCCAGCTGCCCGCTGCTGCTAAGGGCCAGGCTGCAGTTACTGCTGCTTGAGGAGGAGGAAGAGGAGGAGGAGGTGGAGGAGAGGCCCACGTCGAAGGCCCCCGGAGGAGAGCTGGCCCTTTCTTCCTGGGCCAGCTCTGGCACCTCCCCCCCAAGGCTCTCCACTTCCACCGTACTGCTGTCTGTCTCGCTGCGGCCGCCGCTATTCTCATCGGGGGCGGGGC
>JAODUD010000041.1:13929915-13944169 GCA_026784285.1 Stomatorhinus walkeri | reverse complement strand
AAGACTTCACTTGGCCCCTATAAGACTTCACTTGGCCTCTATAAGACTTCACTTGGCCCCTATAAGACTTCACTTGGTCCCTATAAGACTTCACTTGGCCCCTATAAGACTTCACTTGGCCCCTATAAGACTTCACTTGCTGTTCTGGTTCCAGTCACACAGACACATTACATAAACCAGCTCATGTTTTGGTTGAATGAACTAACTATTCCACTAAATAAACCTAATGACAACTTCACTTTGACTAATCTATACATGCACTTTTAATCATTCGCAGCCAAACTAAAAAGGTCTGAGTTACCAGCTATGACATCATGAACTCCATTATTCTAATCACAGGGATTATTAAGCAGAACTGCTGTGACTGTACTTGAGGATTAATGACTCATTTTCCTTTGTGTTCTTTCTGTTTATCATAAATGTTTTTGATGCACAGCAGTTAATAAGGAATATTAAATATTTGAACATAACAGTACCATTGCTTGAAACTATGAGCAAATGCTTTTAAAGTTATTCTTGGACCACAAATTGGTTTCAAAGCACTAAATATAGATCCTGCTAAATGTCAGTCCTGATATTAAGAAGTCTATGGCATAACAGGGGAGCTGTAGTTATTCAAACAACTTATTTTAATGCTTCAAAAAGTCTTTTCTGAGAAATGGTTTTAACTAAAAATGAATCCACCATAAAGACAGTGAGATCAGCATACATTAAAACTGTGACACATCTAAGATTAGCAGCAACACCTAGTTCCGTACGATCCGATATAAAAGAAGAAACAAGTTAATACTGTGAAATCATCGTAAAAGGAACGCAAACCTCAAACGTTCCTATTCTGATATAGGACTGTAAGTGATGTAAGTGGATGACACACTTGATTTAAAAAAGAGAAACATTCACTCTACAGATGATTTTTGATTAGCAGAAGACAGGGGGCATCGCTAAGTTCTTACCCCATCAGGGGGTGAGCGTAGAGCGCTAATCTCTCCGAAGGTACATCCGCCCCACCCCAACTCCTCTGACGTTACTATGATCACAGCACTACGAAGTTTTTTGGGTAATGCAGTCCTGAACTAGGACTGCCGTGATGTCGAGAATTCACAGACTGAACATTTTAATAGCCATGCTCTCAAACGATTCATTTCAGGCTCGGTAGGTGGAGGCAGCATTGGTCAAATTCTGTCACGCATAGGCCCAGGTGTTATGCAGGTTAGAATGGGGTCCCTTTCACGGTTTTGCTGTCCCGGTAATGGATGACAGATTCTCACATCCACAGGCTCTGCAGCACCTGTAAAGCGACCACCACCCTGCCGTGTCTATCCTCCTCCTCCCTCTACATCTTCTCCTCCTAGCCTGTGACTCCGCCGCCTGCCCACAGCATCCTGCCCCACCCCCCCTCGCAGAAAGTGCCTCCCTCCCTTCAAACCCCCCTCCGCCGCTCAGCATACCAGTCCACGTTTCTCACCGCTTTCCCAAAACCATTCAGACACGATACCTTTCATAAAGAGTAACGCTTTAAAAAGTTGCGCGGACACACAGAACTCGAAACGACCCCGGCAAATGGGGCTTCTGAGAGGCCGTTCGTCACAACACAGGCCTTCAACTCAGCTGCTACACGCCCGAGTTCAGCTGGGTTTACCCAACACTCTACACCACCCATTCCTGAAGACCCAGTTGATTACCTATCGATCGGTGTGTTCTGGAAAAGCGGTTTGTTTTACGGAAGCAAGGTGACGCACATCAATGCAACCAATTAGACGGGATAAGAGGGGTTGTCTCAAGTGAGGAGAACTTCCAAGTTGCAGCCCTCAATAGAAGCTCCTTCTGAGCCCCTTGGGCCAATTTACTCATCATTCATTAAACCAAGTTCCTGCCATCCTAACTATCGATCTCCTGAAACTCCATCTCCTTACTCAAGCCCTAAAACCATTTCCAGGTCCTGCAGAATATTGTTTCCTTCAGGCTTGTCATAGTCTTCCCATTCCAACTTCTCCGCTACTTCCTGCACCATCTATCAGTTCACGGCAGTGACTAACACACAGCTCTCCTGGCACAGTGCCAGACTGCATGTGTGTAACAACTGCCTGTCCCAGGCTACATAAATATTGTCGAGAATCTCTGAGAGTGTTCAACACTAACACTTGTATCGTCGCAATGCTTATCTGCAAAGGAATACCTAAGAGAACGCAAAGATTTACCTCCTAAAATGAGACCTTTAGTGAGGAGCTTAAGATTTGCTTATTGTCACTTAAGATTTGCTTATTTTTAAATATACACGAGGAAATTCCTCTGCAGAGATAATAATCTGACATTTTGCGCTGCTACCTTTTTTGGTATTAAATTATATCAAATTAAGCTGTTTTGAGCTGCTAATTTGAAATGCAGAAAGATGACTTTTTGTTAAGTAATTTTTCTCTTAAATAACACAAAGCTGGTACACGCCACGCAGCATCAAGAGACACGGCATGTATCACAGACACGACAGACTCTGATCATGCTATTTAGCGATGCTCCGCTGCTCCGCTAATCCAAAGAAAGGCATCATTTCGTAAGAACAAAGGCACAGCCAATTAAAACAAATCAGGGATCTCATATATATATCTGATATCACTGAAATCCCCAGGAATACCCTAAACAAATTTTTGAAATTAAAAAATATAATTCTGGAAAATAAAAATCAAGCTTCATATATACAAAAATATTTTTTTAATGAAATTTTTAAAGAGACACCAAAAATAAAATTCTACAGTAAAGCTTATTTTGTCATTATATGGTATACGAAACACGTTATTCCCAGGTATAACAGAAGCAGAAGATCGCCGTGTATAGCTATTCTATGCATGCTTGCATTTCTAGCTTCAGCTGCAGGAATACACTGACTCCGAGTTCTAGTCCAGCTCAACTCTGCATACTGAGTCAGAGCATTCTGCTAGAAACACAGCAGCATGAGTCACTTACAGGCAGTTCCGCCTGATTGCAGTGGGCCTCAGCATGGCGCAGCTGGAGGGCGTTCCTGCCACACCCCCAGGTGGGGGACCTAAAATGAAGCATTGCCTTCCCCAGGGAAACAATGAACTCCCCATTTCCACACAAATAAGTGTAAATAAAAATGTTCCAGTGGGAACCATGGAAACGCTCATTCAGCCATTCCCTGCTCATGCACAGTCATCACTAGTAACCAGCAGCAGCCTATGGCCTTGCACCTCTTCAGTCACCCCTTACCAAAAGCTTGTGGGAGTTTTACTTACACAAAATTGTTTTGCGGGCAGAACAACAAATTACTGATACTGTGGAATAGCCCATCAGATTGCAGAGGAGGTAGGTCCAAGCAACAAGGAGGAAGGACCAACCAATCAGATGTCTTTTTAATTTGTCTTTTTGTTAGGACCCACCTCCTCTACAATTTGATTGGTTCTCTCTCTGAACCAATCATTTTTCACAATGTTACGCAAGGCTGTCCTGTATGAATGTGCCATCAGTCTTAAACTCTCTACACAGTCCCTATACATTCCCAGAACTTAATCAAGACAATTCAGTATATACGGAATATTTCCCAAATATATAAATACATTTTTCCTTGTCTACAAAACTGGTCTTTATGAGGCTTTCCCAGATGGCATGAAAGTTCTTGAGACTTAAACTGCAACAGAAGAATCCTGTGAACCTGACATTTCTGGTTTCAGTTATTTGCAAGTTGGCAAAGAAGATTAAACGGGAATCTTTTGGGAGCCGAAAGATTGCAGAAAGTCGCAGGCCGATAACAATACTGAGAATGACTCAGACAACATAAAATTGTATAATATATAAATATTAGTAGTGATAAATATTATTGGTAGTATAAGTGCATACTTTTTCTTTAATATTAGAATCCTGGCTTGAGTACCCAGCGTATCTTGGTCTCGGCGACTGGCCTCACTAACACGTTAGCCGTTGGAGTAACTGTGGAATCTCGCATTTCTCACAATATCTTTTACACTTTCAATGCTGATAATTTTGCATTCTAAATAATGGACAGAAAAGGTAGCGCTCCCATTGTGTGCGGCAGTACCTCCGTACATGTAAGGGCATAATTTACGAATGGTTCTCAACTGGTGGGTTCACAACCCAAGAGTGGGTCACGGAACCATTTTCAGTGGGTCATGTATTGTGTGATTAAAAAATAATAATATTTTTTCTGTAATGTCAGACTTCTGTGGTCATGAATGATTTCTGGACAACATTGTCTTTACTTTACCACTAGTATCCACCACTACCCTCCCTGCCCCCGACATTACAGTACTGTTTGTTTAGAAACTGATAATAGACTTTTTCTGTTGTCATTCAGAGTAGCAGATTATTATAAGTTAAGGTTTTGGTGACCCAAGTATTGTTCACAAATTTTCAAATTCCACCCCAAACCCCCACTAATGTGAAGGGGTTACTGTAATTTATAAAACAGTTATATGCAACCTATTAATCAAACTTAAAAGTAAGGTACCATTAAACTGACAACCTGTGCAAAACCCTGCAGTAGTATGGTGGTTAATTTGGACCCCCCGAATCCTGCATAAGTGGATACAGAAAATGGATGGATGGATAGAAAATCAACAAATAATGGGCAATGAAAAATTACAAGCTACCCAACTCCCTACTATTAAGCACTGATTAGAGTTAAGAGACCGCCTTTAAAAGCTCTTTGGTGCTGAAAGTGAGTCTGTACTGTCATGTAACCCCGCCCACTCCAAACCCATGTGACAAGCATGTCAGGAGACAGGTGGGCGGGGCTTATGCCCTGAGGCCTTACCTTTGCTTTGACCAGCCGCTTGGCGGTTTTGATCTTCGCCTCGCAGAAAGCCCCCCGGTACTTGGCGCTCACGTCCGTGCCCACTGTAAGGTATGGAGGCTCCTCCAGGGTCTGAAGGAAGAGTGGATGGCAAATGACCAGGTCAGAACTAAACACACGTGCACGCACACTGTGGCTAAAGGGCACTGAGGGGCTCATCGAGGAGAATGAGCTCCACCTGGACGTCCCTCCTTGGCCCCTGGAAACATGCGACCAGGTAGCCTGCCAGGGTAAACATTACCATCATAAATCGGTGTCCACATAAAGTTGATCTCAGCTGAACCAACAGTGAGACTGGTACTCGAAGCCTATAAATATGAGGAATGCCATTTCCCAGTGGCCCATCCGCAAAGACAGAGAGTGACCCCCTACTGCACAACACAGTCCTCAGGGACCCCAGACAGTCCACATTTCTGCTCCCTCGCAGCTACCGGCCAAACGGCTGGCACAGGTGTGTCGTCTGGGGATTCCCGAGAGGACTGGGATAAGAAATACTGCTCAAGCACAGGAGACGGCTAAGGGACCATCTGGCACTCTTCATTTTTCCAGTTTAAATGCTGGAAGACTGACGCAGTAAGACCTCTCCTCTATTCCAGAGAACTGATTCAGTACGTTATTAAAAAGGACACCATGTGGGGAAGTTATTTCACCCTTAATTCAGTGAAGCCCTTTAACCAGACTGGAAGCCATTTTCAACCAAAGAGGAAACGTATCTGCATGCATCCATCGTTTCCAGTCTGCTTGTAAAGTACCAAAGTACAAAGTATTGTCAGGCATCACAGACTGTTATTTGGTTAACAAGCATTCTACAAAAACCAGGCAGCAAAAGGTCAAAAATGCTCAGCAGACCTTAACCTTGAGTTCACACAATAACGTGAGTCAAAACCAGCTGTGCGCCTCTATACAAATATCTTATAACCAAAGATAACCAACAGAAAGTTGCCAGCTAGCTAATGGCAAAGCTGGGGCTTCCAACCTGGGGACCGCGGCCACCTGGGGGTAAGTAGAGGTGTTGCAGGGAGTCTGCATTTCTAGCAAGTTCATTTGACTCACACAAAAAAGTTGAGGCAATCTTTTGTTATTCATGTAATTAGAAGGTAGCCAACTCCAGTCTATTGTGTTTCGGGAGTCGTTAGTTCAAAAAAAGAACACTAATGAAATGAACCTGAATTATAACTTTGAAAGAGAACAGCATGATGGTTCAGTGAACAGAAGGTATATCCTCAGCTCCAGAGCTGGGAGCCTGAAAGCTGCTCTTGGTGTGTGTGTGTGTGTGTGTATTAGGGTTATATTACAGTGTGGAGACCATTTTTCAGGTCCCAATGAAGATCTGTGAATGAAATCAAAAAACTAAAAACGTTAAAAGTCTTGTATTTTGTTTGGTTACTTATGGTTAAGGTAAGGGTTGGGTAGGAGTTAAGGTCATCATGTTAGAGTTTTCCACATAGAAATGAATGGAGAGTCCCTACAACGACATAATTACAAATGTGTGTGTGTGTGTGTATATATATCTCATGTTATCCCCATGCTGGTGCAGATTTCACTAGCAGCAAAGCATATGGAAAGGCGCGCTGATGGCTCTGTCCTTGTTGTTACGTCATGAGAGTTACATCCAGGACGTGTCCCACCTCATCCCCTTATACGGCCTGGCATCCCATCCAGGGCGTGTCCCGCCTCATCCCCTTATACGGCCTGGAATCCCATCCAGGGCGTGTCCCGCCTCATCCCCTTATACGGCCTGGCATCCCATCCAGGGCGTGTCCCACCTCATCTCATTATACGGCTTGGAATCCCATCCAGGGCATGTCCCGCCTCATCCCCTTATACGGCCTGGCATCCCATCCAGGGCGTGTCCCGCCTCATCTCATTATACGGCTTGGAATCCCATCCAGGGCATGTCCCGCCTCATCCCCTTATACAGCCTGGCATCCCATCCCGGGCGTGTCCCGCCTCATCCCATTATACAGCCTGGAATCCCATCCAGGGCATGTCCCGCCTCATCCCCTTATACAGCCTGGCATCCCATCCAGGACGTGTCCCGCCTCATCCCCTTATACGGCCTGGCATCCCATCCAGGACGTGTCCCGTCTCATCCACTTATACGGCCTGGCATCCCATCCAGGGCGTCTCCCGCCTCATCCCCTTATACGGCCTGGCATCCCATCCAGGACGTGTCCCGCCTCATCCCCTTATACGGCCTGGCATCCCATCCAGGGCGTGTCCCGCCTCATCCCCTTATACGGCCTGGCAGTATCCCATCCAGGGCGTGGCCCGCCTCATCCCCTTATACGGCCTGGCATCCCATCCAGGGCGTGTCCCGCCTCATCCCCTTAGCTTCCTGGCATAGCCTCCAGGTTAATAACTGCAGCCCTGGACTGGATAAGTTTGGAAGTTAGATGGATGTAACATTAAATATTAAAGCTTCAGTTTACATATTTGGCGAAGAGGCAGTTATTTGTTTTTAAACTCACTCCGGGAAACACTTCTTAATCAAATCAACTTGCGAAAGGCTTCTGGCTCTTTGAAATACCCGGGATCGCTGCCTGCACTGGAACCACTATTATCCTCTGGCCAAGACATTTTTGCCTTATGTACTCCAAAAAATGCGTGACTTTCTGCATATTTAAAAATAAAGTGTCCGTTTTTTAAATCCAGGCTTTAAATCTGGGTATCAATCAATGAGTACTTGAATCAAACAGTGGTTGGTTGCCTTTGGCTTGTAATTGTTAGTTTGTTGAGCCCAGGAGCACAGTATGGGTGGTGTAATATATTAGACACTCTAGCCAGCTTTTGAGTAGTGTAGATGCCAACTAGTACTCCAGTCTCCCTAAGTAATTGTAGCATCAAGGATTGCTGAGAAATTGAGGCCTGGAAATGAATATCAACTTGAAGACCATCAACTAACAACGACCAGAGACACACTGCGTTTTCCCCAGAAGCACCCGCTAGCAATTTATATAGTTGGGACGGTTCAGCTGCATGGTCCCAACTATGAATGTTGCTAACATTGTAGGCAACTATGCTTTAAGGAAATATACACCTGGTTGGTCAACACTACACATCCATCAACGTGATTATAAAAAAAAAAAACAGTAAGATAAACTGAAAATACCTGTGATGTGGCTGGGTTAAGACTTTCAGCAGAGCAAAAGGCCCAAGCTGAGGGATAAAAAAATGCAGTTATTTGTACTGTCTACTACGATTGCAGTAATGTTTATAAAACATCCATCAATAGTTTATTCGGGTAACGCTTACAGAAGGTCTGGAGCCTATTGCAGACAGCACAGGACACAAGATTGGGGACCTCCCTGAAGGGGACGCCAGTCCAAACAGTACACACATGCACACAATAGTGCACTATGGGTAATTTAGAGACACCAATTAACCTAATCACACATCACTGAGGAAGCACATGCAATGTGGGGAGAAAAAGTGGCCTCCAAGCACTTAATATTTCCACACGTGCAGTTATCTGCTGAAACAAGCTTAGCCGACTCACAGATAACCGCTAAGGACACCTGGCCAGCCATCAGATATCGTGCTGCCCAGATGAACTCCCTTCAGATGTCATCACCTCAGTGACCGCGACGCAAGGGTTAAAACCCAATTCTGCACTAAGCAGAGCCCACACCTCGCTCTGGGGCTGTCAGACCTCTGACCAGGTCAGAGGCCTTGATTACCGTGCCATCATCACCGCTCTAATCTCATCGGGGGAGGCCAGGAGAGTCAAGGGTCTGCCTAATGAGACATCTGTGAGCCCCTCTCTCCTAAATAATGACATGTGACCACAGGAAACAGGCTGCACTCCGGCCTCTCTCACTCGTGCCTGGAAGGGGCGGTGTTCAGTGTGCCTAAACAGGATACCTCATGCAGGTTAACAGCCTCCTCACGTCTGACACATTTGAGCTATGGTGAGTGTGAAAGAATGAGGGGTAAATACGATTATTTATTTATTTATAGGGGTAAATACGTATTAATTATCATTTATCTTCTGGAGGTTTTGTTATATATTCCAAATGGTTGGTGCTACTAGGTAGTACAATGGCTCAGGACGTAACTCTGCTCCAGGTTAGGGGTCCAAGTATTACCAAGGCAATTAGGCTAACTGGTGTCTCTAAGTGAGCTGTTTTGAGTTTGTGTGTGTGTGTGTGTGTGAGTGTACCCTTCAATGAACCGGTATCCTGTCCATGGGGAACACATACTGTGCGCCTGGTACTGCCTGGGTTTGGTTCTAGACCAGGGATACTCAACTCACGGTCCTCGAGGTCCGAGCCCTGCTGGTTTTCCAGCTTTCCTTTACCTGTCAGTCAGGTGTGAAGCCTCTGACCAATCAGAATCAATCATTATTAAACTAACTACCTGGCAGAACTGAAAACAAGGCCTGGATTTGGTGTCGAGGGCCTGAATTGAATAGCCCTGCTGTAGACCTTCACTGAGAGAGGCAGTATTATGGTGAGGGGATGGATGGATGGATGGATGGACGGACAAACATCCAGGATAAAACAAGATGGAGAAATCACTACTGATGATAACAGCAGCCATCATTATGTAAAATGTTATACATAATTTTTTATAAATGCAGAAAAAAACAATGTAAAAAGCATGGAACTTTGTAGCAATTAAGCCGTTCTATAGCACCACACTCAGAAACATAGCAACGAGCAGTCACGGTTTCCTTCCATTTAACATCGCCACATGTATATTGACAAGATGCTGAAAGATCATCCATGAGTCAGTGGAAGGCAGAGAGCTGGTACTCGACTGGGGCGAATCTGCATCGGGCACCCGGTGCCAAGAGAGGCCCCGGCTGGCCTTGATTGGACTAATTGCCTTGTGATAAACAGGACCAGCTGGGTGGATCTGAGAGTTGAGTGTAGGACCTAGAGCTGCCAAGCTCTCTCTTTGTATATAGCATTGGACAGCACTGCTTTGTTTTGTGAATTAAGCCTTCTTTGTTTGGTCAGTCTGTTCTGTAAACTTTCCACAGGGAACTGCTACTAGTCTCTCAGAACCAGAACCAGAGCTGCTTCCTGCACCACCAAGCCCTGTAGACACTTACACTATCCCCTGCTCCCAGCAGCAATGCAAACCTCACATATATACTCCAATATCTGCAGCATAAATCTATTACGGCAGTGTGTGCATGGTGTACCTGTATTCCAGCCTGCATCTCATTCATCCTGTCCTATTTCCATTTGTAAACACATCCATTCACATCCTGCACACTCCGTGTACTGCATGTAGAGATGAGTCTGCATTGCGCATCGTGCATCCTATGGGGGGCATGTCCTCGTTACCGTGCCTGCAAACATACCAAAACAAACCTCTACGTATGAGCAACTGATTCTCATTAAAGCGGTTCACCATTAACTCGCTTTTTCTTGCATTTAAGAGGTCTGAAGCCTGTTTTAAGTCATTACCGTGCCCCAGATTTGCCCCCAACAACTGGCACCTGTTCATTTCGCAAATGTTCAGAGGGTTGGGATACTGTGCCTATGAGCAGGAGGGCGCTGGTTCAAGTCTCAGGGTCGGCAGAGTGATTTCACTGTGGGGCCCATGACAAAATGCTTCAAAATGCCAAATGCAAAGAAATAAATAAGATCAGATGCACCAGAAATAGATTACAGGAAAACAGACAGGAAATAGGAAAGCCTCAGCAAAAGTAAATAACGGTACAATGACATGAAACCCAACCAAGACCGGGTCCCAGACTGTTATCATATTCCCAAACTGTCAGGCAATGCACAAACGTTGACTAAGAGCTACTGAGAAAAGCAACTTCCTGAGCAGGCACTGCTTAATTACATCATAGGGTAAATAACCAATTAAAACAGGGGGCGGAGCTGGAGTCAGAGCCACCATCCAGACACACAGCAGTGGGCCGAGGTAGCGTGCAGAAAAATAAATATTTCCTTAAACTCTAACTCTTTTTAATTTTTAATGTTGAACCTTAAAGACAAAAACCTGCAGTGACTTTATCACTGTGACTAGTATTCTTTTGTAAATTGTAAGTTTGGCTACCTGGGGGACTGTGTTGCTTAAAGGGAAATAGAGCTGCATCTGTGTCTGGAAGCTCATGGGTTCAAATCCCATGACTGGCAGGGCAGTCAAATCACTGCTGGGCCCTTGATCACGGCCTACCACTGCTCTGCTGATGTTCTCTTATCCTACACTGCATAACTCAAAGGTGCCTGCTGAATTAAAAAAAACAGACATTTCTGTAGTTCAACCCGTCTGGATAAATATGAGCCATGTCTCACCTTTAGAAACTGCCAGTCCCGCAGGATGTGATTTCTGTAATCAGCAGATGTCAAATATCTTTCCTGTTGTTCTTCAAAATGAAATCTGGCTTCTTAGTTAATAAGCAGCTAATTATAGTGACCAACAGAATCAAAGCAAATGCACAGCAAGCTCCAGTGGCGCAATCGGTTAGCGCGCGGTACTTATACAGCAGTGCAAGTGGGGCCATGCCGAGGTTGAGTTCGAGCCTCACCTGGAGCAAAAAGCTTTGCCTTTGTTAGCACTCTAACACTCAGAATGCTGTGTTTGTAACTACTAACCTCAAGTTAGTACAGTACAGGTCTTGTTGTCACATTTAACCCTGTTGTTTAAACAATGAACACTTCTCAATTGTGCCGTTTGTGGGGAAGATGGTGGCACAGGAGGTAATGCTATCATTTGGCAACTGTATGGTTGCAGGTTCAACCCTGGTTCCTCCTATCCCCATAAAAGTGTCCTTGAGCAACACACTGAAGCCCCAATTGCTCCCGGTATGCCGGTTGGCACCTTGCATGACAGCCTCCGCTACCAGTGTGTGAATTGGTGAATGCGAGGCATAATTGTAAAGTGCTTTGGAAAAAAGCACTTTATGAATGCAGTCTATTTACCATTAAATGTCCATTCTGAGCAGAACACCGACAGTCCTCATATAAATATGCACTTTGCGTGTGTTTGTATATATATACACACACACGGTCATTTGAAGCTCAGCGTACCTGCACTACGCCTGTTTGACTCCTTGACGTCACTTTCGACAAAAATGACTGTTAAAATAACATTGGTAAGGTACATTTATCATCTTGCTGATCAATCTGGCATCTGTGCACGGATGCCTGTATAAAATTTAATGAATTATACAACAAAGACAAACAAATTCACACACCAAACAGAAAATGTAAACGCGCGAACCAGGCGAAACGTTTCCCATCTAAACCAAAATACGGGTGAACCAGTTTCTGCAGAACTGCATCATTCGCTTATAATGATCGCGGTTATTTCTCACCAACTGTGTAATTATAGGAAATGTTCATTCTCCCATATGCACACTTAGGATAAATGAGCCGCCGAATAACAGCTGCGCGGCAGTAAATGACAAAAAGATCATTTTAATACTTACTAAACAAAACATGCGCTAGTCCCATCATAATAAACATGACGAGTAACAAGACACCATTAACTTCGAGCTGACTCCGCCTTAATATTCTCACCAGAACCAAACATAAGCAGGCAGTTTAAAATGAAGGGGAAAACACCGATATTAAAATATATTCCGGATATATACAACACATAGGCCTATTACAACACTTCAATAAGTATAGCACAAACAAATACATTTATTTACAGTTTCCCAGTCAAGGATTAAGCCTAAACCTAGACTAGCTTTGAGTTACAATGGTGAATCTCTATTGAAACGGCAATTTTGTCCAAGACTAGTCTTAATCCTTGTTCAGGAAACCGTCCCTTTATGAAATACTTCTGGATTAACAGCGGTTTAGTTAAAATCACTGCCTCATAACCCGAAGGCTGCAGTTTCAATGAGGGGTCCAGCTTTAGCGACCTTAACAAAAATACCTGGGTCACATCTGGGCTTTGGTGTTTACGATGAAAAAAAAAGAACTACTCAATCAATATACCACTCCCTCCACTTTAGCTAATCCCAAAAGCTTCGCGCTTTTAATCTTAAAACCCAGATCCTTCCAGTTATTATATAAATACGTAGGCTTAACTAACCTACACGTTTCGAGCAGAAAGCAGAGACGTCCGGCGAACACTAATGCACAGTGAAACTTGCTTCCCCCATTAACACCCAAGTCTCCCATTCCTTTTGGGACGCTGGTTCAAGCTGCCAGTCAGCCCGGCGCTCACATCGGGATCTGCCGGCAGGAGGCAGATTTACATTTATTAACATGTAATCTGGGACTGCACGATACAGCGAGAAGCAGCTTTCATTGCCACTCGAAACGTGCTTGTAATTCCTCCTAAAGTTCAGACACGTTAGAGTCTATTCTGCAATCAGAGATGTGCGGTACTTCCACGCCTTCTCATTTAATGCGCATCAATGACATGAAGACAGTTTCTGTGTACTTTGTCTACTGTAATTCATTTTAATAAATCGTTTTCATGACCAAGTACGTTCCCTTGACGCATTTAGTTCTCTTCACAATGGCAAATAAGCCGCCAGATATTTCTGGAAATTCTTTTTCCCCCAAGAATGACTGTTCCAATTATATTTGTATGGGTTTCATTTCATTTTTTATCAGAAAAGAGATTCAGCAAGGCGCCTCACCGGCTGACATCCCTAGGATAGCGGGTTTGAGATGGTCCTCCTCACTATGCATGTGCAGTGTCTGGTTACAGTAAACGGGTGACCCAGTTACAACCATAAGTTTAGAAGTCACATCTCTGATGACGATTCACATACGGCTCTGGGAGCAAAGAAACCTAACCATGGATTTCTAGCAAAGACTAGTGAAAATAAACATTAACCTGACTACTGCTGGGTCTTTAAAGGCAGTTCAGGAAATCAAAACTATAAACAAGCTCTCCCTCAGTAATCTAAGACTGCATTGGATGATCAGAGTAAATGCAGTGAGCATTGCTGTTCACTGTGATCCTGAATGAGCAGTGGGTGTATACAGCCAAAACTCTTATTCATTTACTTGAAATTCCAGGAAAAATTGATAACATGTCAAACCATAAAAAGACTATTCACCAGTAAAACCTGACCTTTCAAGTTTTATAATCATTTGGAATTTTAACAATTTTTCAAAAGTCTGATTGACCTCACACTGGCTGTAATAATAATAATCCACACATGCGCACACAATCAATCGCCATGGCCAATTTAGACATGGCAATTCACCTAATTGCACGTCTCTGGACTGCAAGAGCAAACCAGAGTACCTGGAGGACACCCAGGGAGAACATGCAAGCTCCACACAGCGGAATTTGAACCCCCAGTAAAAGGGGGTACAAGGTTAGATTAACAGATTAATAATAAATGTGTATTGTTGCATTTAGTACACTGCTCAAAAAAATTTAAGGAACACTTTGAAAACACATCAGATCTCAATTAGGGAAAAATCATACTGGATATCTATGCTGATATGGACTGAGTAATGTGTTAGGAATGATGGGATGCCACATTGTTTG
>JAODUD010000041.1:13913375-13929815 GCA_026784285.1 Stomatorhinus walkeri | reverse complement strand
ATATCCAAGAAGTTTAGTTTACTTGATGCTATACTCTGATTAATAAGCGTTCCTTTAATTTTTTTGAGCAGTGTATATACAATAACATTAAAGGCCTGACCTAGAAAACAATATTTTTACATGACAAGTGGTTAGAAATTGGATTGATGGATTTTGTGACACTAATTCTGTCCATTTTCCATACCCACTTGTCCTACTCAAGGTCATGGGGGTCTGGATTCTTCCCCAGAAGCTATAGGTGCAAAGCACAGAATAACCCAGGGAGGGGCCCTGACCCATTTGGTAATGCCAATTCACCTCGGTGTGTTTTTGGATTATGAGAGACACCAGAGCGCCTGGAGGAAACCCCACAATGACAACATGCAAACTCCACACACACAGAGCCATGACAGAGACGTGAACACTGGTCCCAATGGTCAACAGAGCTAATGAGTGCACCACCATGCCCCCCCAGCACAATTTGTACAGACGAATTTTCCCCACTACTAAATTCTACTCTCAGTACTGAAGCTGCACGCTCTTCGTTTTTAACAGCCAAGCACAAGGATCAGTGACAGGAAGCCTCGGTAACTGATCACCGTCAACAGCTGGCCTATTACTATAACTTGCAGATGTCTAAAGCATAAACAATGCTTTCATTTGAAAGGCCAAAATATTTGTGTATAGGAGGTATCCAGGAGTGCCTAATTGTGCTTGGGTGGGGTGCAATTTCCAGCTGTTTTTCCACAGGTGCTGGGAGACTGGAGATAACCTGGATACACTGGATGCATGATGCTGGCGTGTAGATGTCTGTATGGGGGCTTGCTGGTTTCACTGAGCAGGGGCCAAATCCACACCGCAAACCAGACATGGCCACATATGCTGCTTTTTTGGATCGACTCCTTCTTTATGTACCATACATGCCCTGTCAACATGTACGAGGAGACCATCAGCACATGTTCAGAAATCAAGCACTGAAGTCTGTCATCCAACGTCAGGGTCAGCTCACAAGCGAGGCTCCACCCCGTTTTCCAGACATGGAAAAGAAATGTTTACTGCCCAGGATGCACCAGTGAACTCTACTGGTCCTGAAAGAACCAGGCATGATAAACATGCCAATTGTACACTGGTGAGGTAGGATGGAACAGAGGCTAAACCCAAATAGGAACTGGAATGGAGCTTATGGAGCTGAAAGTGGTCCAACAGTCCTGTCCCACGTACTGCTACTGGAGCGCATCCTGGAATGAAAACAGCACATTTGCCAAGTCATTGTTTCTCTCACCTTATCTCCCCCAAAATTTCAGAACTGCAGCACAGTCTCAACATACATTTACTATACATATATTTACTATACGTTTCCAACATTCATTCAATAAACGTGTCCATTTTATAATTCAGCTTGATGATTCCAGCGATCTTTCAAAGTGGATCATCCCCTAATTTGCTTGGTGCTGCAGTCCAAACGTTTTCAGTCTCCGCTTTGAAGAAATCTGCGAGAACGGCTCTTTCCGCCTCGGAAACAGCAGACGGACATACTAACGAAAGCGAAGCCGGGTTCTATTATGGGCATTTATAACCGTGTTAAAACCATGCCTGTATTTAAAAAAATTCCTACAAATGATTAAAGAATATCACAAATCCCTGGAACTGATATAACCTATAACTGCTCATTATGATGGGCCTCCTCTGTTGCACTATTTTAGTGCGATTTATTTATTTCTCTTACTTTCTGTCTCCGCAGATTTGTCAGTAACTTCTGTCTTTCTTTTTTGTGACTTTTAGTTATTCCATGTTTGCCTATACTTTCCGCAATGTAAAAGACACGCAGACAAGTGTTCATTGTTGCCTTTTGTATTTTCTAAGTTGCAATAAAAATTATATTTAAAAAAATCTTTACACCGTGGTTGGCCCCGGACGGCCTTAACCTCCGGTGCGGTGCGTGTACACCCGGGTTCCCAGAAAAATTCGCCTTATGGGAATCCTACCTGCTGCTGACCGTGCATATCCAAGCGCATCAGATGAATGAAGCGCCGGGACGCGCGTCTCACCTCCATTATCTGTGCCAAAAGGTTTTCCTTAATATCCGTAGGAGAAACGTCCATATCAAACATTAGATAAATCATCTAGAAAGAAAGAGGTCACTGGGGGGTAGTAATACAAGGGGAAAGTACGGATCAGTGAAAATAAAATCGGAAAAGGAAAAATACGCGTGTATACTACACACACACACACACACACACATATATAGGCATACATAACTCGGCTTGGATGTCTGAAACGTGACCTATTTGTTCACTTCGGAGACGTCCGCTGCGTCAAAAGCATGACCTTATGATCCATAGCTTACACTGAGATTGTCGGGCTGCCAAACGTTACTCAGCAGGAGGTGGGATCCCGAGTAAATCAGCGGCTCAGCAATGAATGGAAACCTCCGAAACGGAGTGTTACGCGGCTCTGCAGGCCGAGCTATTAAAGTAAGATCCAGTTTGTTTTTAAAGAGATGTGGTAGCTTTAATATGCAGTTTGAAAGCGATAATTAAGCCTTTCCGTCTCATGTTTGAACGCAGATCCATATTCAGTTGATTCCTAAATCACAGGCTGGGTAAACCGTGTATGACAGGAATGATCGGGACCGAGGCGTAATGTGGTTCGGGGCGGCAAAACTGGCTTGGGTACAGGGCAGCGCTTAGATGATAAATGAGAAGGTGGCGGGATGCGACTGGTGGGGGGGGGGAGTCGCGTGAATAAGACAAAAACCAAGCCAAGCTCCCAACTTGTTTTTAATTTATCTAGCTCCTTTAGACAGAGCGGTTTCAAGACAAACAGAAAACAACTAATTGAATATGATATATTACTTGGGGAAGAAGTAAAAGCAATGAACAGATTGGTTAGAAAAACGAAAAATGGATTTTAAATGTGCTTAATTTTTTTCGCGACAAAGTGAGCGTGTTCACGGAACCTAAGGAAAAAGAGACGCCCCTAACCGGCAGAGCTCCGTGAGGCTGGGGGGTCAGCGGACTGCCCAGGTAGCGTTATTTCTGTTACCTCCACAGGTCCCGGGGCTAACCCTAACCGCAGCAAAGCGATTACGGTACCGGGGGGAAATTGCCTCCTCTTATGCCACCCCCCAGGAAGGCTTCCGTTAAACAGCAGTCCCGTGTTTACTAAAAAAAACTGGGCGACACAAGCAGAAAAATAGTGATGATTATCAAGGTCTCGAGTAACTGACTTGAACTATTTTTTATTTGCAGAACAGGCGTTTCCAAAATGTTTCAGCTAAAAACAACTCCAATCGACTCTGTCCCAGGTTTCGTAATGCTTATAGCAGGAGGTATGCCTGAACTTACTGCTTATGCCACCTTGTGACATGGCAGGCCACCCTCAAACGTTAATTAACTACAAGATACACACACGGTTCAATGAAAATGGACCAACTGGGGCGGGATAAAAAATAATCATGTCGTGAATCAGTGTCAATCAGCTTTATTCACCATGTACACAGCATTAGTCTTGGTGTGTTTGTTCCTAATAAACACGAACAAGACATGACACGAACAAGCGACAGCGAAGGCTTCACACACACACACACACACACACACACACCCGAACATAGCGCTAACAACAGTAAGTCTCTTACACCTGCCAGGCAACATCTTTCCATCTTTCGTAGTGACATGTAAATCTACAGTCTACATCACTTAGAGCAGAGCTTCCCCAACTGGGGGGCGCACCAATGGAATAGCCTCAGGGGCAAAAATCTCTTCACAGAGTGGACGATTAAACAAAAAAAGCAGCGCAACATTGCAGTTAGACTACTCCAGTTAGACTACAGTTCTTGACTATAATTACAGTTACTATTACAGCATTTGTGTAATTTATTTAAACTTTATTTTACCAGATAAATTAACTTAAAGCCAGTTCTCTCTGCTTTACGTGATATTAGTGAGAAATAGCAGATAACGCATCGGAACTTCCCGGGATACAAACGTCATACAAACGTCACGTTCTTCAGCCAATAAGGGCAAAGTTGTGTCATCACGGAGGCTGTTCCAGTTTGTGCAGCCGGCTGAGATGTGCTGTACGATCTGTTAAGACGTCTTGCTCCTGCAAGGTTTTTGTGCCATGTGACATGGTGACGCGTGACGACGTTTTGCAGCGCCGGACAAAACATCTAACCATATCATGAAAAACGAGGTTTTAAATTTTCTACATGAAGTGCAGGGAGAGTATCAATTAATGGGTTTGATTTAGTGTTGTTTTGTACTATAGTATAGGCTGAAACCTGTGGTTATCATTAAAACAAAATGCGGTTATTGTAAGACAAACTTTAATTTGTGTACGCCAATGAATATTAACAGGAATGTTAAATATATATTTGCATAATTTCAAATGTATGCTGGACTTACTCTAAATTACACAATTTGTGTTTTGTAATTGCATTTGTTACACTCAATTAGAAAAGTGAGTTGTATTTCAAATAAAGTTTGAATCAATAATGTTCCTAACTAGAAAAGGGGGGCCCTGCAGAGAAAGTTTGGGAACCACTGACTTAGAGGTAGGCGGGGGGACCACGTCCAGAGTAAATGCCGTGCAGTGAGAGGTGCAGAACATTGGTGTGAGGCCCTGTCACACTCAGATTCCACCACACCTTACTCCTGAAGGACCAATGTGATCTAAGGCTCTCCTTGGTCATGTGACACTATTCCGAACCACATTTATATGGGTGATGTAATCTCAGACACGGACAGAATTTCATTCGAATTGAAATGTGTGGAGCACATGGATACAGTCCATTTATTTTAACATGCAATTCATTATGCTCTCGACAGCAGTCAAAATATTTTGATACACATCCACCTCTTCTGCAAGATATCCATGGCAAAGTGAACTAAGCCAGGCCTGATCTGGCTGGAATTCCCATGTGCAAGAAAAACCACAACCCAAATTACTCAGAAACCATGAGATGTTGCTTCTTGCAAACTTAACAATAGCTCTTGAATGTAAAGTATGTTATCTAAGCTGTTTGGGAACAAAATCAATTCCTTAGTAACTATAAATCAGACAGGTTCAGATATTGCATCCAACACAGCATCTAATCATCTGCAAGTGCTGGAAAACACATTTTATGAAGTTTCCTGTAACATCTGAACTATAGTTCAATTTGCATATCAAAAGACCACTGTATACCTCAATTTGGATTCAAAATCATAAGAAAACAAACAAACTGGTTTGACAATATGTGAATAATATAAAATCAAAAAAATTTTAGGCTGGTACAGTACTCTTAACTTTGTGCTGACCCACAACGTTGGACTGATATAGCTTCCATCTTCTGGTAGGTTACTTTTATGCTGTATACACTGGACAGTGTTCTAGTGAAATGGATCCAGTGAATTTTAAATTATTCAAGTTGAGAGGAAAACTGTAAGTCTTCTCATTTGGCAAAAATCCAAAAGTAATGTAAAAAATTGATCTGCATTACAGCTGTATATTTTGACAGTAAGCTAAGCTAAATAACTTCCCTGGATTTGCCATTCATGAATTAATGTGCAAAAAAGTTCTGGTTTTCCAGGGGAGGTGGAACCTGAAACTTACCCCTGTAAAATGGCCTCACTATGCTCTCTGAATAATTCTCAAATGATTTATCTCAATAGACTGTTCTATAGTTTGCCAGTTCTCAGTTGTGAGAATTTCTGCAGCCATTCTACAAAAATTCTAGAAACTGACAATAACCACACATATACAAGGATTAATATAAAACCTCAGAAGCCCTCCAACTAATTTCCTTTATGCTCCTCCGTTTCTTCTTCAATTTGACCTTCCAGTCCATCTCTTTTACCTTCCCCAGTGCATAAAAACACACATACATACACATAGAGACATGCACTGCATTATGGGAATAGTACGGTATGCCCTCACAGTCTATACATGATAACACCTAATGGTTCTGTCACCGTAATTGTTGCGTTGATTCTTTTCCTCTAATTCTTCTTTTCAATCTTTCCTTTTTTGTTAAAACTAATGATCTACTGTCACCTTGTCTGCTTCTTCAACCGAAAGAAGAAAAAAAACCTTAGAACCCATTGTGAAGTTTGGGCGAGTGACTTTTTTAGGTTACACCTCCCTGTATAACAGCAACATTTTCTCTTCAATCAATATCATTAATTAAAATACTTAGTCGTGATTTCCCTGGACGACCCACTCAGGACGGTCAAAGAAAAACAAGAGATTGTTGCAACTAATACCAAAAATGAGCTGCAGTAAAACTAAAGCTATGGGGAGTATTTGTGTTCAAGAGCATATGGAGCACAACATATTAGCAATATAGACTATAGAACAGCAAATATAGTTTCTACTACATGCTTGCTTCCAACTTAAATATAAAACATTTACCAAATTGTCCTAAAAATACCAATTACATGGTTACCATGACAGAAACAAAAGAATTCCCAAAAATGCAGTGTGAAAGACTACAGGCTAGTCACACATATCCAAAGCACTGATGTGGTCTAAGCTCAGGCAGACATCTAGAAGTGAGAATATCAGGCTGTTTTCAAAAGGCACCTGAAGCAGGGCTGAGGTAAAGGACACCCTCGACAGACACCTGTCTACTTGACATTGTACTGACACTCTGCTGGCAGGGCAGTATAGCCAACACACCTGGTTGTGGAGAGAAATAAGAGAATACTCTCTCACAGACAGAGACACAAGGCAAACACGCGAAGTCAGCACAAACACAGCTGGGTCCTGGAAGGGGAGGCTAAACCCCGATTCTCGGTTCCATGGACCGTGGAGGCACCTTGGTTAGGAACTGTTTATGGGAGTTTTACTTTCTCAATAATGTATAAAAATAAGGAAATGTGAAACTGAGGGCAGAAGGGAAATTGATTGGTTCAGAGAGAGGAACCAATCAGATTGTAGAGGAGGTGGGTCAAAGCAAATTGAAATAGAGGAGGCAGGACCAAGACATTGAATTGGTTGCTCCCACCTCCTCTAGTTGCTTGGACCCACCTCCTCTACAATCTGATTTGGTTCTCTATCTGAACCAATCAATTTCCCTTCTGCCCTCAGAACATTTTTGTATAAGTAAAACTCCCATGAGCTTAGAAACTGGACCCCTGGTCTGATACCAAAAAAATAATAAAATATATGGGAGTAACAGCTAAGCAAGCGAACAAGCAGTTCGGCAGGTCAGCAGGGTCCACGAGGACGAAAGCCCATTTCAGCACCATCAAGGGGACCCAGAGACAGCAGAATTGCAGTGGAGCGCCAAAGCACGCTGGGCGGCAAACCATCTATCATCTGCCAAACACCCAAGGCTATCAGACCCTCAGCGCTGCTTGGTGAGCCATGAGCACGTTCCCAGTTGAAACCCCATCATCCGGTCTCTGCCAGGAGCTCGAGAGTGGCCAAAATATTTCCATGACTAATATTCGCATGGGTTGGGAGTGCATGGATGAGAACTTAAGAAAGTTAAGCATTACACTGTGCTCTCTGTAAAAATAACACCACAAACAGATACATGCAGGATCATGCTATGACAAAATGATGCACTAAACTTGGAAGGAAAAAAAAAACGCTAGAAAAATTATTATTATAACCTACATAATATATAATGTGGTGGGATGGAGTATGTGAAGTTGGCAGTTTTGTCTGTTGAATATGACTCAGTGGTGTGATTGCTGGGCCCTGTCTGTTTGCACAATTCAATTCAGATGTACTGTTTCAGTAAACAAAAATGCTACGTTGTGGAATATTTAACACTTTCAGACAGTCACACTCCCACTGCAGGTGAGTCTTCACATGTCAATAGTAGTTTGTGTTACAAAAAAAAAAGCTTATGATAATGTACTCAAAGGACATATCTCTGGAAGTAAATTAATAACAAAAGGCATTAAAGCAAAAAAGCATGTTGAATTACAGTAACTGAATAAAGACGTGTTGCATTTAATAATGCTTGAATGTTTGGGGGCTGTAATTTAATGTGAATGTACATTTTGAATATTTTAGCACAAAATACTTCAATTGTAAATTAAGTGGTAAAACAATCAATATAAAAATACTCAGCTTTCACAATTCAGTTCCAAAATGTACAGTTTATAAAGTGCATTTGTATAATTTAATCACCTGAATTCAGTTCATTTGCTTTTACCTAAAAAATCTATTTCAAGAGAATAATTTCAGTTGGAAATATTCAATGAGTTTTAATGGCAACTTCATAATTCAGAGTAATATTCAGTCCTCTTATTTTGGCTTTTCAAATATGCTGCCAAAATTTCATTAGTTTAAAATATGATCTGAAAAATCAACCTTCTACACCCGGGACTAGCAGGACGAGCAGCTGAGTGCTGATAGAGCTCTCATCTAAATCTGGAGTCAAATTACGCTGCACCAATAGACAAAACGGTAGATTTTCTTTGGTTGTGGCGTCGCGGGCATGACTGTGTCCAAGTTGGTTACTGTCCTATCTTTCTGCCTAGCTAGTTATAAAACTTGCTGGCGCAGAATAATGGAATAATATGACATCACTCTTTAATCTGTGGAAAACAAAAGATCCGTCTGCTGACCAGATTTAATACATTTTTTAAAAATGTGGCCAGTCATATAAAACGGTCACATGTTTCACAGAGTCTTCTCATATTGTAAAACAATTTCTTACGTTCTGTTTTAAACCAAATAGGTCTATGGGATTTGATTTTTCACATATTTTCAGATCACACAACTAGCAAAGTTTATCCTTAGGGACATTCCCAGTTATGGACCACAGGTCCAATGTCACTTAAATCTAATTCATTCAATCTCCAACATAAAAAGCGGGTTAGCTTACAAGCCACAGTATAGTACAACCAAAAACCCACAATGCTGCCACATAACAGGAAATCACAATACCAGAAATAATTTTAAAATAAACACACTAATTACATGGACCTACGATAAAACACACCAAAAAAAATCCCAGTATGTCCCATTAATAGGGGTGATTGTCAGCAGCAGTCTTTCAGTCTTTCGCCAGTTCTTGGCAAACCAGTCCAGCCTAACGAATCCTCTTCACATCCCACCTGTCAGAAGCTTAAGGGGCAGGCAGTGAAAGAGTAAAAGAAACAACACACACCTTCGTCTGGTTACTCACATATGGAAAATAGCAAGTAAAACCCTTTCTTTAGAAATGCAGAAAAAGCGCACCAGTTTCGGCCTCTGATTAAAAGCGTCCGGTTCTAGTGAAGGTCAATTGCTGTGCACGACTCTGTCCATCTCCAACCAAACAGGAGAAAAATGAAACCCAACACAACCAAACGGAAAAACCCCTGTGCTCCAACACTCTCTTTCCCTTCTTATCATCCACTGATATAGATTAATAGGTTGTCCGACAATAGGTAACAGCTGGAATTAATTAGCGGTATTAATCCAAAAACACACTGCACGCCACAGAGCACACATCACAACCCACGACAAGAGTGGAAAAAAATAAAACACAACTAAATCGTATTTCTCCACTCTTCCCAACAGCCTACACGTTGCCCATATCTAACACTATGGTGCTGTTCACTTTTAATATCTACAAAGTTTAATTATCGGCCAGCAATATCAGCTAAAATAGACATCTTGATTTTTAATGAATATCAGCTGATACTGATTTGCTAACGATTTATCACATATCTCTTCATAAAACTTACCTCGCTCACCTTAACTACTAGTGGGCAGCTCCTAAGATTTCTAGTTTTAAACTAGCTAGAAAGTATGGACGATAGCTGATTTTGGGACAGCTGAATCCACCATCCGAGAAAATCTGTTTTGTCAATCGGTGCATCAAAACTTGTGCTAACGGCAGACTCCACTGACGACTCTAGATCTAGAGGAGAACTCTATAGGCTGATAGTCCCAGATGTAGAGGTTTGAAATTGGGACCATCTTATAAACACTGAAATTTTGGAAGTGTATTTCTGAAGCAAAAAAATCAAGGACTGAATATTACCTTTGAATTATGAAGTTGCCATTAAAACACACTAAATGTGTCCAGTGGAATCTATTGTCTTAAAATTTATTTTGAGGCGAAAGTAAATGAACAGAATTCAGGTGACCTGAATTATAAAAATGCACTTTATAATCTGTATATTTTGGAAATGAATTTTGAAAGCCAAATATTTTTGTATTGATTATTTTACCGATTGCAACTGAAATATTTTCAGTTGGAATATTGAATGTGTATTAAATTATAGCCTGCTAAAATTCAAGCATTATTAAATGCAATGCATTTTTTTATTTGATTAGTGTAATACAACATGCTTTTTGCATCCATGACTTTTGCCATTCATTTACTCCCATGGATATGAAGCAGGACAACACAATGGCTCTAAACGTTTTTGTAAAGTCTGTGATGACGTTAAGTTATACAACAGACATACTTTAAGACAAGCTGGGTTAGAACAACTAGAGCTGCACACCTCATACAACAGGACAAATCACTTATCTTAATTAGGAACAATCAATGCTTCCATGACATTTTTTCCCCAAGCACATTAACCACTACATAATTGAAAAAAAAAATTCATATTCATATTTTCATATTTGTTCAGAACACAAACAAAACTAGTTAAACATTGATGCAAAATAATGTGCATGTCTTGCCAGCCCACACTAAAAGGGTATGACTGCATTACAGCAAAGACAATGATCCCTGGCTAGAGTAAACAAAAAATGCAAGGGTAAGATAGAAGCCCCACCTCTATTTTGGGGGACAAGACAAACAAAAATTTCAAATCGTGACACTTCATCCGTCTCAAAGGGCTCTTTCAACATTAGCACAGACAACAAACCTCAAACGGAAACTAGTTAGAGACCAATTTATACAACAAAGAGTACGCTCATTTATGAGGTGGGAGTGGTGCTGTAAAGAACTTTTATTGAAAGTAAAGGCACAGCATGTCGAAATGATAGAGTCAACAGTGAATTTACTTCTGCTAGCACTTAGCTATTGAATATCCGAATTAGCCAATGGCCATTTCACATTTGCCAGCTTTCTTAAGGTGCATTCAGAAAATATGTGAAAGGGTCAAGTCGGCATTCAATCAGCATCCAATCTCAGCTCTTTATTTCAGAGTGCAGCTGAACAAAAAGGGCACATGCAGGACACCTTCAGGACCAGGACTGATCGCCATTGACCAAAGGGTGGCTTTTATGAAGCTGTCCATCTACTCAGCCCCCTACCACAGCCAATTGCTAGTCCCTAAAGCGACAGACATAACCAGTGCCGGTCAACCCATTAGGTGATTTCTGAGGGGGCACTGAATTAGCAAGCTGCAAGCTAAAAGTACCCCCCACCCCCACAGAGTGAGAATTAGTGAGTGAAGTTCCACACAGGCATCAACTGGCATTAGACTTAATTATTTGGGTCTTGAGAGTGTTAAGATGTTGACCCTGGCAGTTAATAGTTTCATACAAACTCTACCAATTCCTTTAAAGGAGTATCCTGTGTGAAACTTAGTTATGCACTACAACTCAACATACATGAAACTCATCACAACTAATATCCATAACATCTGTAGACCTCCTCAGTCAGCAGTACAGGGGCATTTCTGGCCTTCTACGGAGGCTTAATGAGTTGCTTAGAGATCTTAAACCGGTTAAACTGCAGGACATCAAAGTTATATTATATATATATATATATATATATATATATATATATACACACACATACATACATACATACATAGTTACCCTCCCCCCATCCCAGTCTAGCAGAGCTCCAGGACCTTGTTGACATGCCGAACGCTATGCCTGCCTTCCTGAGAGCCCACAGATAATCTTATTGTTCAAACAAATATACAAAACAATCTCTCCGATGGCTAGTCTTGCAATCTCATTGGTGTCTGGATTAATTTAAGAAAGAAAATCGACAGGGTGGTAAGAATCCCGCTGCTGTTGTCATGCGTGCATGTTTTTTTGACGTATGTCAGAACGGCGAGTCAACGGAGAGGCTGATTTCTGCTCGTGCTCGCAGACCCCGAGTATCTCGGGTGAAGTATTGTGTGGGTTAGATACTAAAAGGGCAGGGAAAGCCCCCCCTGGGGGGAGACTGTTCAAAGCTGAAAAGAAGCAGACCATCTTAATTAGGAGGGGGAACCATCTGGTCGCACATGGCAGATAAAGAGAGGAGGACAGCCTCACCCGCTCACATACAGACACAGGTCCGCTTCTCGGTGGAGCTGTGGATGATCCCACCATTACAAAGACAACAAGCTTGCTGTCTGCATTTTTTCCAGAGTATGCCTTCTCACTCTTTGCCCGTTAACATCTGAATTCTAAGGAAGATGGCCTTAGGAAGATGGCCCTAGGAAGATGGCCCCACGGCATTATCCGCATTCCTGCTATCGGCGCAACGTGCAGCTTAAGTGCTTAGCTATCCAGAGTTGAGCTTACGAATGCCATCTGTCAGCTTAGGTTGCGAAAAAGACAGCTCCACCTGTTAAAATGCTTTGTTTGTTTTTATTTAATTTGTTGCCTGGCAACAATATTTCTTAATTTTTTAAGGGTATAGCCATCTGTTTTTGGCTCCTCTGTAGTTGAGCGGACAGTCCTGAATTGACACAAGTGGTGGTCTTAGCCAAAGAACTCACCATCAGGCAACACCCAGATCAATTACTGACAGTTGTCACATGTAAATATCAGTTGTTCAAGCTACTTCGGATGGGTGCGGTTTTTCTGTAATTGTTCTCCTTCTATGAGACTTGGGGTCTTTCTCTGGGCAACCTGATTGATGTTGCCCTTTCTTTTGTTCACATCTTTATATGATGAGATGATATGCAAAAGATTCCCAGAAGGCAGCCAAACATGCAAAGAAATCGCCGGAAGCATGTTTCTCAGCCTCCCTTGGCTGGCCCGTATCGGCACACGCCGATGTGACAGTGGCTTCGAACTCCTGGCACTTTTCCTGATGTGCTTGAATTCATAAACGCCCATTGATAATTCTGAGAGGAATTAAACAAGAACTGGAAATGTGAAGCTCTGTACAGAACTAATGTGAGACGACGATGAAATAACCTGTTATGATTATTTCGCTGATTATTTATTTCACTTGTTCTCACAAGTGGTTAATTCAGGTTTATACTTTATACAACAGCCAGAATGATTAGATGAAGGAATGGGAGGGGAAATTTTTAGGCATGTTGGGTGTGATTTTCTTGCATTGCCAGGGGAACAATATTCTGGAACATTCCGTCTCTATACTGCATATGACAGCATTTCAGCTCAGGAAAGGGACAAATATCAGTCCTCTGCTTCTTTAAAGAATACTTCATAGAATTTTCAGGGAAATTTTGCCAACAATTTTATAACTTTATAAGAAGAAAATGCTTATTGTGTGTCGTCATTGAGTTGCACTGTGTTATCATTTAACACAGTTTCCTTGAATCAGGCATGCAAATGCATAAAATTAATGAAACCAGATGATCCAGTTTAAAACTCCCATTTAACAAAAAACAAATATTGGCCTAGCTATTGCTGTGTGATGTCACAGCTCACGGCGAATCAGAGTACAGGATGTGCCTGTTAAGTGTCTGATAGGTGCTCAAGAATAATGCATAAAGCTCCCATTAAATATTTACTCCGTTCCATCCTCACAGTCCTCCACTTGGATCCCATATAAGCCCACATGTGTTGTGGGCTTAGACCACAAGTGACGTTTGGGGTCTCAGTATCCACTCTCCAAAACAGTAAGAATAACAGAGGATTACCTGTCCCGCACGGCCAGGATGACTGTTCCTCACTGGCCTCCATAATGCTTATAAACATGACTTTGGTGGTGCTGATGTTGTGCAGACTCCCAAATGGCACCGATCATATTGCTGTTACTTTGTTTAATATAACTGTATTATGTGATATGTAAATATGTTATTGAATTACTGGATTTTTCATTCCTCCTTTTGGTGACGGTGCCATGTGGCATGAATATCATCATTTAGAAAAACTGAATCAGTGTGTTTTCACACACCCCTAAAAAAGAGGGACCCAATCAAATCTCTATGGCATAGCTGTTTTAGATTCAGATTAAATTATCAGATATTTTTTTATGTTTTTGTAGTACAAATTATGAATCCTACAGTGATGATTATAAAGACCAAACTTCCAAACATTCATCCCACTATCCCATCTAGGGTACCCCTACTTTGAGCCCTTGGCCTCCTGAGATGGTTGATGGATGGATGTTCTTTTTCTTCAGACTTACTTCTGATCTTAAAATGTAATTATATAGCAAAGGTTATGAAGTCCATCCATCCATCCATCCATCCATCCATCTCATGTCCTGTGCTTCCTAAGGTAGGCTCCAGGCTTCCTGCGGCTCCTTAATAGAGTTGAGCAAATTTAATGAAACACTTTCCCCTACCAACCTTGCAGAACTCTTCCTCATCACACTTTCATCTATAGAAATCTTTTCTGGACCATTCTGCTGCCACAAAGGTTATTCATACTCCACTGTCAGTCGAACATGTATAATTTAGCCCTGCATATCTTTTAATAAAATATATTCATGTGTAATAAGGTTTCTGAATTTTCCACTCATTCTATAAAAAACCGAGGACCACATATTCTCCCACCATGAGGTTGTTCCTGTATCAGATTTAAAGAGGCAAATGATTTGTTCCTCATGCCATGTGTGATTTCTCTCAGTACGTCAGGACAGCTGGGAGCTCATCACCGCCGCAAACATGTTACAGACTCCATCTAAGCAGAAGACAGACCAACAGATGTGGGGCAGGATTTCGCCAGATGAGATGTAGCAAACTGGAACAACATTGAATTCATATTTGCTCCTTGAAGCTAGCAAGGCCGGAGTTGAATTTTAAAAGTAATAAGTAGCTGGAAAGACAGCTAACATATGTAGGGGTATTTGAGAGCGGCGAGGAAATGTTATGGTGTCTGTCACTCCACGTTTGAGCCCCCTTCTGCTTTCAGGATCTGTCCACCGACAGATGCTTCCTCATGGCGGATTGAGCCGGCACTTTCACTGTAAAAAAAACACGGGCACCGGATCCAGATTTTTTTTTTAACCATTTCAACAGTCTGAAGCAAAAATAAATGAATGAAATAAGTCAATGCCAATAAAACGGCATTAGGACACTTCCATAGACACCTGGCACCGGCAAATTGTTGACTATCACCATAAAGGAACCCCTTGGGGGGGGGGGGGGGGAGCAGGGATGGGTCCGTAGTGTCCCTGGCTTCATTCATTCATTCAGAATTCACATGAACACTGAATTTCAGCAGCATCCATCATCCATCATGAGGAAATTGCCAGCTGCCCCCCCCCAGCTTCCCAGACACAAGCTGTCACACTCAAGTCCCATGGGACTTAATTAAAACCGGAAGTCCCCAGCTCAACATGCAGTGTGCACTGAGCTTCTTTTGCACGTCACACTCCCCCTTGTCTCATGTCTGACATGCATTAAGTCTTGGTCATACAGTCCGCAGACTCGCTTTCGACTTGCAGTCCCATCTTGTCCTTTTGGGTTCAGAGTCCTGCCCACAGCTACCCCCGTCATCCGCACCCGAGCGCCCCTCCCGCACACCTTCTTCTGGAACTTCTCATCCAATCAGTGGCTCAAATCAAAGTCTTGTCACTTACTGGCTTCCTGCCGTGTTCGATGGCGTCAGGAGCCATCGGGGTAGGAACTCAGAATCTTTATTGTCACACGAGCAAGGTCGGTGGAAATTTCTGCTGGCACAAGACAAAAGGTGCACAACCAGAAGGATTAAATGCAAGGTACCGTGTGTGACACATACAGCAATTTGTGGGAGTCTAGGTGAGATCAATATACTCTGCATCCATGTCAAATTTGTCAACAACAATAGGTACAAGATTCAAGGATTCTATTAATCACATGCATGAATGCACTGGTACATCATCACTGAAATAAAATTGCTACTATTTTAGATTGTGCAACAAACTAGGTAGAAGGATAATAAAAAAAAGATAAAATAGTAATTAAAACATATTTATAGTGCAGGTTGTAGCGATAGCTTATATTACTTGGCAGTGATCCTAATGATGCTATTGGCCTGGAGATACAAGCTGCCCCTCAGGCTCTCAGTCCTGGCTGTTAGGCTCTGGAGGCGCCTGCGTGATTGCAGACGCCAAATGAATCCATTTCTCACATACTCACGGTCTGCTTTTTAGCGGACTGTTAAGGTTTTGGCAGAAACAAATCAACAGTGCTTTAAAGGTACCTCTAGGGTCATAGCTGCGAAAGGTCTCATTCTGTTCCAGCGTCGGACAGCGGACCTTGCCGCACTGTCTCTGCTGGAAACAGCACGTGCAGGCCGCCTGCCTGGCGTCATCCTGACTTATGTTATCTTTCAAATTGTTACGCGGCAGGATTAAGATAAAGGGGCAGAACATGAGGCTGAGGTGGACGCTTTTATTAAAAGAGGGGCAGGGGGGGGGGGGGTTAGGGGGGGTGGGCGTGA
>JAODUD010000041.1:13896949-13913275 GCA_026784285.1 Stomatorhinus walkeri | reverse complement strand
AACTAGCGCTGTAGGACCTCTATACAACAGGCAAACGCAAAAGCCAGACAAGGAAGAAAAGATTCGCTGGCAATAATTCAATCGGTGGGTACCCCGGGGAAAAGATCACTCATTTTCCGGGTCTGGCCTGCCGAAGGAGACGAACAGAGAGGATGTGGGCGCTACCTTCACTGGAGAGACATGATATATCACTGTCAATCCTGATAACACGCACTTTTTAAAGAAATGCCGGGAAAAATTCCAGCGGTATGGAATATGTAATGGTATTTCAAACAATAGGACCGTGTATAAATTATGGGATCACATTAATCGTGCAAGATCAAGATTACTGACATTTAAAAATGTAACCGCAGTTTACATCTTAAAACAAATGGTTATTTCCTGATACGTCCCATTCATTTATTCGCTGGCGGGGCATCCCGATCCAAACAAATTATTTATATCATACAGCCGAAACTTCCCGGAACCGAGTCTGCAAGCCAAACCAGTTCTATTGCGGAAAAAAGTCAGGTGTTAAGCAGGAACATTAATCAAAGTCGCACGCATTCGCTGTATCGGTAAGCATTAATCGACACGGCGTCTAGCTACAGGCTGCCGCCTGAGATTAAAAAAAATCATAAAAAATAAATAAAAAGACGTTCCCGTTCTAGTCGTCGCCTTTCATGCGAGTCCAAAGGCCAATAGGACAAATCCTGTAGGCAGTAACCCGGTAGCCAGTTACCATGGAAACTGAAGCACGGCCTGCCTCCGTCAATTATTCCGTCACATTCCGAAGACAAAAGTTGAGAAACATAAACAAGGACAAGGGCCTCGTGCGCAAACTTTGCGCTCGTAATGTTCTTGCGCCAATAAGAAACGCTGTGACTTTTAGTACCCGTCGCCACCGAAGACAGAGGAAAAATGAACCAACTGGTCATCATGCAATATTATATGAAATACACGACATTCATCATTACCTGGCTAATGGTCAAAGAATGCATATATCAAATATTTCTGCACAATACCAGACAAATCAAAGTTCTCTAAGGATGGTGTACCATATGTCCACGATGTTTAGTGACATTACTTTGAACACAAAAAAGGACATGTCTCAAATAATAAAACAGTCTATTACCCAAATAGTATCTGCCATATGTCATAAAAACTTTACAGAAAAGCAGAATGGCACTAATGTGTTTTTGGCAAAAATAAGACAGGAAAAACAAACGTACCTTCATTGTCACTCAGGACTCGTCAGCTTGTATTGAGGAATCCAGGTGTCGAGCCTGTAACTGAAAAAGTTTTCTTTAAAAACAAAACAAAGTAACATATAGGCCTACAAATTAATGGACAAACGACACGTTTTATATGGTGACTATTTTAACTAATGGTCAATAATGGTGAACAGAGCAGCTTACATGCACACAAATACTTTGCATTTCATCACATAGCCTACCTGCTGACAAGATAAGAAAGACTACGTAGGCTATTCTTTCTTATCTTGTCAGCAGGTATGTGAGGAAATGTTACACTACATGAAGAGGTGAATTAATGGTGAGTACCCAAATCGTTACTAAATTGTTGCTACTGTTTTCAATGAAATAATACAAATGTAAAATGAAACTTTATACGCTGTGCTCTTCAATTAATTTTCTTTGGGGGCAATCCATGACGGAATAAGTTGTTTAAACTTACAAAATACGTTCCGCGACATAGGAACCACTTTGAAAAATTAACGACTTTACGTTACTAATGACCTGTAGGGATTTATTTTGAATGGAGCGGTGTGCTGACTAACATCGCAAACTTCACAAAGCATCGTCAGTTCACGATGGTGCGACGCACACGGATTGATGAAAGTACAAGAAGTCACGGTCAGGAAACGCCTTTGGCTTCAGCACCCGTCTAATCAACCGACGCTGATCTCCAGGAACACGCCTGATCTGCGATGTTGTTAAAAACAGCGAATTGAGCAACACTACGAAGGGAAAAAAGACGGTCTTTTAATTCAAAATCAACAGCTTAGAAATTCCACATCTAAAAGAACAAAAGAAATATACCGGATCTCTAAAACAAAGATAACGCTGCATAAAAGCATCACGAAGGGACATGTTATAAGTATGCTTTAAAAGACTATATTTAGATCGAAAGGCACGGAGCAGTGGATAAACAGCGCCGTGTCCCCTTGAAGGTCTGCGCGGTGCCCGATCGCAGTCAGTCCCGAAGCCGAGTGCATGACGCCATTTCTGTGCCGTGCGGCAGAAACAGTCCAGTGGACGAGACAGGCACTGTGCAAAATCCGCAAAGATCACAAAGTCGGCCACATGCACTCCCTGACCCCTCGGTATAGGGTTGCCTTTTATTCTGATTTTCGCACCCACTGGTCGTAATACTCACAAATACATATATATTTTCAGAAAGCTTTGCATCGCTGGCTGGCGAGCAGACCCTATCATAACCGGACTGCGACGTGAGAAATTCGAGGAATCGCACTTGCACGGAATCAAAGCCAACAAATAATGACATTTGTGTGTCCGAAACCTCAGGATACCAACTCCCCCCCGCAAGTACATGGTGCGGTCAGTCACATGTTAAAAAAAGAGCTCCGTATTTATAAATTAGGGACGCGTTTTTTTTTAATCTGTTTTCGGTCGCAAACTGCTGACTACAACTAGACAGCTGGTAAAACTGAGTCGGCTTCGTAGCAACCCCAAATATGTGATATATTTCTAAGAAAAAAGACCTGAAAACTGGCAAAAAGTGACATTTCATTCGTTGGAAGGTGTTGTGCTATGCGGTAGAAGAAACAACATTTTTCTTTATTTAACGAGCCAGCCACCTATACCTAAGCAATGTCACTGCGTTTTGTTTAAGCCATCCTCTACTGTAATTTTCATGATACAGCCCGAAACGTATTTTTAAAATAATACATTTTCTTAAAATTCCAGCTGCCTTTGACAAAGAAACCGAATCATGCGAACGTAAAAAATAAATACTGCAACTAGCCAACTCCTCTTTTATTGATAGTTCAACATCAGCCAGCTGTAACTACTCATTTCAGCATGCCGACCCCAGTTTTGTTTTTCTAATAAAGTCCGAGCACAAACGATTTTAATCGCCAAAGATGATGAGAGCGAAGGAGTAATGTTTTAAAAATGTGCAATTTGCGTGACATATAGGTAGCTGGCAAACACGGGAAAGCAGGATGATCGCCAGTGTGCCAGCGACACACAGGAACGAACGGGCTGCGGGAAGCGCTACACTGATAATTCTGTAAGCACAAAGCGATTTCCATAGCGAAAACAACCCGCGGCTTCCTCAAAATACAACATGCATCGTCACAAATCCAAGACGATCCGCCGTATGGGTTTTTTCGCCCTAACCGAAGGCAATCGGCTCTTTTCTCCCCCAAGAAGATATTTGATGCAAAGTGCCATTTTTTCGGACTACGCCTGTTACGGGGCTATATGTGCCGATGGATACATTGTAACTTACAAATAAATACAGTTTTGCAATTTTCACAGGAATTACCTTCCTATCCACACGTCTGTATGAGAGGTTATATGGCTCCTTTTGGCATTCTCTTCGAAGTCCAAAAACTCACCTTCCTAGCCCGAACCCACTCCACTTCGCTTCGGAAAAATAACTGGCTGACCAAACAGATCGATACCGATCAGCAAATGTCCCCTCTCTTTTGATTTAGGCAATTTGACTGTTTAATTATTAAATGTCCTACCTGCTACAACTTGCAGGTTAGCCAGCTGGATGAGTTGTGGATTTTACTTTTTTTGAGTTGATGTAATAAATTACTCCTCCATAAGATCATCAAAGAACAGCGCAAATGGTTCACCAATGAATAACGTGTGTGTTATTTTTATAATGGTTGTAATTATTTTATTTTATTATTTTGTAAACCTCCGGATCGCCGTCGGGATGCGGATCCAACGCTGTCGCTGGCTCTGCCTGACTCTCTCTGTGTTGCTCTCCTTCTCAATCTGACGGACGGACATACACCGCCCACGGCCCTCGATGCACTCATTCATTGGCCAGAACCGGTCTATCACCGCCCATTGCTGACTGGGGAAGAAAATGACGTTATTTTTAACGGGTAATGGGGATAACTGCCCCGTTGCATGTTGCGCTGGGAACACAATGTTAAAGGGACCGTGCTTAACTGGTATAGCTAAGATTATCAGCTGCCGTTAGAAAATAAAAACATGGTCCACTTATTGCGGTTATAACGCAAAAAGCTGGTCGGAGACAGGTGCTCCATGGGAGATGTATTTCGGCAGCAGCAGGTTTGTGCCGTTAAAGGTTTTGATATGTCGAGAAGACAAGCAGCCGTTTGGAACTACAACTCCCGAAATCCTTTGGAGGCTGCGCCAAGAAGTCAACTCCTTCTTCGATGCGTTTCTTCCGTGAAAAAGCGATGGCGTAAATTGTGGGTAGCAATTTTTCTGTGAATGTTGTCTGGATGATTTGTTTTGCTGTATTTCTGTATGGAGAAGAATTAGCATAAACCTCGTGTGACTCGAATCAGTGAATCAGTTTCTCTTAGATTATATGGTATTTAAGTAGACATACCTGTTTAGTAAATAAGTGAATAACATTTTGAAAGCGGAAGTGGTGAAGAAATCCCCCGGATTGCAAATTGCTGATCAACCAGGTGGGTGGAGCTGTGCGCCGTCCAGTCGACAATTTCCATTAAATACAGTATTATTGTGGGATCACGTAAATTATTGTAATTCTCTGTCTTCCACGCCAGACAAAAGGCAGCCTTCTAATGGCAAATAACACACTGCTGGTCTTTTGCGCCATCTGGTTACTGGCCAGCGGTTCTCAGGGCAATAATCTATGTATGATGCCCGTCTCTACCTGCAGTCTGTGTAAACTGATAAGTAAAGATGCTATTTAAAATGATGATTGCATATCCTTTTCGGTACTGGTCGAAGTAGACACTGTGTCTAAAGCTTGCTAGTTGAATAGCTTTGATTATTTTAACCAAGGTATTGATTATTTCTAAATTATTCTACGTTTTAGCTACAAATCACATTATATATCGATCATATTAAAATCATGCTTAATAAACTTTCCCCGACTGACGCATTTTAAACATTACTAAATATTATTCTTACATGTCTTTGGAGAGTTCCCCGTTTCCTGTCGCGATAGCCGGTGTATCTTTATTGCTGTCACTTATTATTCCGCATAAACACGTGTTGCGGAACTGTTACGTTTAATTTACAAGAAAATTAAGTTTTGTGTTTGAAACTATCAATAGTCGTGATTCTAAAGGATACAGCAAGTGTCCTTACTTCAAAGGAAAAAAACAAGCATGTTGTGTATGTTTTGTGATCTTTCGTATCATTCAGCAGAAAAATTGTTTAGGCTTAGGTTGTATCTGACATTTTTGTAATATATGCAGCAGCAGCAGCATAGTAGCGCCTATTCTTGGTATGTGAAATGAAAAGCTTGCAATATTTTACGTGTACTATGGGGTCAAACAAATAGACGTTTCGTAATATATTTGTGATAACTTAGATTCTCTACTTTGCTGGAGCTTTTCCCTTCGTTTGCTATTACATTTTAATCCGATGGTTCTTTTATCTTTAAGTGAGTTACATGTTAAAAGCAAAAGACTGTTTTTTCCGTCTTTTTCTATGATCGTCGCTATGCCTAGTGTCCGGCATCCTTGTCTGATGCAGTAATATAATCCCTAAGAGAAACGATACTGTAGTGGACGCAGCATTGTTCATTTTTCCTTTTTAAATCGTGATGATTCTAGGGGTATGACGTCCTATTGTTTCAAAATCGCTGCTATCTGTTACTGATCGCCTGTGATTTAATCTCTTCTGTCAGCGTTGTTTTATTAGAGATAACTGGTTGCGGCCGGCGTGTTACATTTGCTCCCAATGACCGCGGTAAATCATTGTGAATGACAGCGCCGACCGTGTGACACATATACGTATCGTCCTGAAAGCTTTGTTATATTAAGCTTTGTTTTCCAATAGACGGCAGTTTTTGCAGAAGCTGATTCTGAAGCAACTGTTTATTAATTGTCGCCTGTCTTTGATCCCCGTATTGATTTTTCAATGATGCTCAAGTTCCAGTTTAGGAATAACTTTTGCTCGCCTTATTTTCATGTCCACAGTCATCTTGCTCACTCGTAAGGATACGTATTGCTTCCCGTGAAGGTTTTTCCCTACAAGCGGAATATTTTGGGATGATCGCCGGTGACCTACATCCATTTCATTAGTCGCTGGGTGGAATAGCGCTAATCCACCCCCCCTTTCGGGCAGATGCGTGATGACTGCTTATGTTTCACTTAAAAACCTCCAAGTGTGCTATTTCACTTAATTTTGCCCGATTGTAGTAAGCCCTATTTGAACGTTATGTAAATGCCATCTCCATCAATTGTGTTGATGTGTGAATGGTACTGCTTGCTGTATTTACCCCCAATTCGATATTTAATTAAGATTTTTCTCCCCTTTGACACTATGAGGATATGGTGAAAATCGGATACCTGTCAATAACATAAAGACCTCTCTCACTCACAACAATAAAGGACATTCCATGTTCAGCAGTCCTCGATTTTATACTTGTCATTTAACATGCCAATGCTATTTTGTGAGCCAAAATACCTGCAATATGAATTCATAAGTACTTATTTTGTGGGAAGTTTTCATTCCAATACAAAAATGAGCCAATGCAGTTAAATGTCTCTCCTGAGGGGCAGCACTGAAGTCAGGACATTAATGAGTCATTTTGTCAAGCAGTTGAGATTAAATTAACCTGTTTATCTCGTGTGCTGGTGCTGTTAATTCACATCTGTGCCTCAGTCCCGGTTTGGTACCCGACCCTCTTCCAAACGTGCCCATTAACGCTGATTGAACACCTGCGCTGTGCATTTCTGTCTTAAACTATGGTCTGTTGCTCTGTGCCTCGGTCTAGTTTATTTTTAGATTAAAGATTATTTAGTAATTAGGAGTTTTTCTCTCTGGCATTTTTCTCATTACTTTTTTGTTGGTCACAGAAGAGTTTCAACAGAAACTGCTAGACTGTGACATGTAGAAGGATTATTAATAGTTTAATAACTAGATGTTAATCAGTAAGGTTGGCCCTACCAGCTCAGCAGGTGGTGCTCTCATGGCACTGGGGTCACAGATTGAGATTCAGCTCTAGGGAATTGATAAATTTTATCTTTATGCTTATGTGTGTGAAGGAGAGAGTGAGATTACAAAGGGTAGATTCTCATCCTAGTCTTATCCCGCTCTGCAGTTAATGGGTGAATGTTAATCTTCTGATTTAGTCACTGTGCTTGCTTTTCGGTGATCCCCCATCTGATCAGTCACCTAAGCTGGTTGTTGGGTAATGCTCAGAGGGCTGAGGATAATGGCAATTAGCGGAATGCAGGAGCCCCCTTTGAATGGCCATGCCACTAAGCCAGGCCATAGGTACCACACAGCGTGATGGGCCACAGATTGCAGCTACGGCCTGGAGAATTGAACAGAAACAAATGTAAGTGGGTCTCCGACCTTGAAATATGTCATCTGTCGTACCTTCCTTCCTCCAGCAAGCTGCAGGCCAGTAAAAAAATGCCCCATCCTTTACCACCCTACAAATTATCTCATGATTGATCACATGACAGTTTAATGGGGGGGGGGGGGAGTGGGATATTCTCAGGTGAAACTAGGTAGTTCACCGCAGTGCCTTGTTAACTTAAAGATTCACACTTTTTGTATATATTTTGGGTTTTTGCCTGCAGGTTATCTTCACATTGATTTATAAAAATGAGAAATATACATTTTAAACATTTCGGTGTAAATGAATGACCTACAGATAAATGCAGTACAACCACCAAAACGTTGCTAGCAATTTGTCTTCTGAATCCTAGTAGCTTTTGAAATTCATCTATTATTCACTCATTATTTTGGGTTGATTCTGGCTGCTTATTCAAACATTCCTTTTAAATCCTAATACAGTAGGTATGTTATAGTATTTACCTGCATAATCACTTCTCTGCTTAGTCTGTCCCCTTTTAAATTAATTATTAGCTGTTCATGCAATGAATAATTTTAAAGGTTGCCTATTTTCAGGGGAAATGAAGGATAAATATTTTTAAGCATGATTTCTCCTTGTGACATCCTGGGGGAGTGTAAATTCTGTTAGGTGCACAGCAGAGAATGGTGGGGGTTTTGGCCAGAGGTCTTAAGTCCCTCCTCTCACAATTTTACCCCCCCCCCCCCCACCCCCAGCCCGTTATTTATTTTTTGCACCCTCTCACGAACACCGCTGCGAACAGGCAGGTGCGTGTTTATAAACGCAGTGTGACTTGTCCTGTAAGCTAATGTATACATAGAGGTGTATTGTATGTAAAATTAGTTCTAACCGGTGGTCGACACCATTGTGAATTCTAATGACAATTTAATTGAAATCCAATTTCTACCACAGATATGGTAATCACAACATAATCTACAGTTTTTTTTTTTCTTTCAACAAAGACGAGACCAATCTTGCTTTCTTTTCTGGTGTCATAGTTACTGCTGTCTGATCCCTCAGTTTGACTCCTGACCTGGTCACCGTAGAGGTCGCTGCAGGGACGGCTGTGCAGCACTGCCACCTTTGATTACATTGATGAATGTTTGAAGTGCTCTTGAAATGTATTACTTTGGTATTCAGTGAAGTCTGTCATTCTCCAGACAGGGTGTTCAGGTTTATGGGCATCGTTGTGATAAATGGAGTTTATAACTGCTTTAATAATGAGTTTATAACTGCTTTAATAATGAGTTTATAACTCGTTTTCTGGCATTGTGGGTCATGGGTGAGCCTTGCCAATTTTATTGACTGCTAATAGTATGCCCTTTTTATGCTGATTATATCAATAAACTGTTGAAATGATTTTATAGGGTAAATTGTATTCACATCTAAATATCACAATACGAGAATGTTGTTTTTTAAAAGGTTCACAGAGATTAACTGGCAGTAATGCACATACAGTGGGGACTCTGAATGAGTTCAGAAAAATGTCATGTAATTTCTGTAAAATGCCCTTCTTGGTGTTCTTTCCAGTCTGAAATTGAGTAGAAAACAGTGTCTGTAATATCACACTTTGTCCTGTTGTACTGTTACGTGCCCTACAACAGCAGTCCTGCAGTGAAGATGGTCATTAGGTTCCTATAATTGATCAGCTATCCTAGATATCTCTGGTGTTTTTCCTTATATGCATCTTCTTTGTACAGATTTGGCCTGGACTGCAAGCTTCATGATCTGAGTTGCTCACAAATCTCAGTTTTTGATGGATATCCCTGTTGATAATTTCGTTATCATCCGGGATCTGATGCGAAGGTCTTTGGAGAGTAACCGTCTCAGATTAATCACGAGACAAGCCTTTCTTCCAAGTAAACAGTGATTTTATTCAACTTTTGCCCCAACACCGAACTCTGTCACACTAAGGTTTCTACAGAATTCGTACTGCTGGAGTCCATCTTTAAATGCATATGAGTAAGTCAGCCAGTCTTTTTTTGGTTTCCCTTCTGAAGAGTAATAAAACAAGTTCCTGCCGAGTCAGCTGTATTCCCTGTTTACCGGTGAGAGAAACTGCAAAGCATAATACCATGTTGGATGTCGCTCTTCAGCTAATGCTCTGGAATCCATTTAGAATCGTTGTCTTGTAACTATGCCTTGAGGACCAGGCAGACTGTGTTCCAGCCAGAACAGGGAGTTGAGCCCTTCTGTTAAACTTGATTGACTAGATTAGCAAGTGGGTCCACTCGTAGGATAATAGTCGCAGGTCCATGGAAGTTTCCAGACCAGACCCATGTGTGGTCGATGAGTAGCTCTATTCCTAAGCTCAATTTAAATGAATAATTGAAGCCGTCTGTATTTTACGGTGCCGGAGTATCAGTCAGTCCTTTTAAAGGTACGTTCCGAACAGGCCAAAGTGGTCTCATTAGTCAGCATCATTTGTCCCCACCCTCCTCCCTGTCTTTAGGTTCCTGTATCACTAATCTTTAAAGCCCATTTGCCAGGATGACGAATGGGGGCCCTCAGTTTAAACAGCCTCTCCCTACGGTTTAGGATCCAGTGCTTTTGGTTTCCAAGCTCAGCGGTTGAACTGTGTTATTGTGTCATTTGATATATCATCCCTACTTGGAGGAGAAGTGTTGATCAATGGCTGAGAGTGTGTCCCCGCTGCCCTGGTCCTCTCTGAGGCAGGATAGGTAAACATGCTGAATTAACGGGGCACATCTGTGCGTCATCCTTGGCTGTCATGTAAGGTGTCCTTTAGGGTGAAATCCACCAAGCCTATCCCGAGCGGTCGACTTTCCCGGTGAAATATGTAACAGACAATGTTCTAAAGTCGGGAAATTATGTCCGTTTGCACCACGGGGTTTAATTTTCGAGGGGACACTGTGATCGTTCGGGGGAAAGCTTTATTCTTGTTGTCTCGTTAAATCCGATTTCCTTTGAGTATGTAGGGCAGCATGTGCGAGCGCTTATTTGATCATCGCTAAAATTTTCAGAGCCGTCTCTTGGAATTATTTTCGTGGCTCTCTTTGAGACTTATGAGGGAAGAGCTTAATTGCACCGTGAAGGTCTCTTAGCAACCACACAAACCATTCCTCGCCATTCAGCAGGAACTGCCAGACGCCGTCTTGAAAGTTGCGTCCCAGAAATCAATGGCATTGCTTCTTAGGGAAGCAGATTAAAAAAAAAAAAAAAAAAAGCATTCACAGGGGTTTCCGGGTGACTCAGTCAGGGCGACTGATGTGACATCTTGTGTTCCTTTGCTGACAGGTTTGTTGATTTCCGGGGAAACGGCCAGTGATGGACAACAAGAAGGAAGCAGCTTGTGATAGAATGCTGCTGGAGCCATATCGATACCTCCTGCAGCTGCCGGGTAAGTCTGTCCGGAACACCGAGGTACAGGAATCCCTCCAATGGTCAGGGGGTTGGAAGAGAGATGGTTGGTACCATCCAAACCTTAGGGGTTGTATGTTTGATTTCAGTCATTTTGCTACTTTCTAAGTGTTTGGTTTACTGATGAGGCGCCATCTGAATGTATCATGACACACCCTACAGTCCCAGAAGACCAAAATGCTAACTCCCTGTCTTCCATTCTTTCAGTCGCATCAGTCTTAATGATCTTTCACCCTCCTGTTTCAGGTGAAAACGTGCAGGCAAGCCTTTCATTGTTGTCCGTTTACTGAGGCCTTTAGCTATTGATTTGTACAAGCCAGTTGTTTCAGTGTGGTTAGGCATCCTACAGGTTTAAGATGTGATGCTTCTCGACTCTAATGTTCCTGCTCCTGCGCTTGACGTGCTAGTGTTGATACCACATGACCAAGCTCTACTTTTCCTCTAGCTATGAAACAAAGCCAGTTACCCTTTTTATAAAGCCTCCGTAAGCATTCAGTTTGACAGACCTAGTACAGATTTTTCTGTGTTTCCCCCTCAATGCTGCCTTAGCTTAGAGGATGAAGACTTTTTTCTATTTATTACTTAATCTCATTTTACCCTGGTCCCTGTTGGCGTTTATATTGGATACTGGCTGACTGTTATCTAGGTGATGAGTACTCAAATTCTTTCATAAGAAGGACTCGTCACTAAGGAAAAGCTTTAAATTACTGGATTTGCAACTACTCTGATCAATAGTTAATAGAGTGACAGCAAAGGCAGCAGGAAATTCCAGCTTGTTTCAGTATATGTGTGGAAGTTGAAATCCACAATATTTATTAGAGAGCTGACACTGATGTTGTTTTTCAGTTTCACACAATATCTTGACCTTACATGGATTTTTGAGGACGGGCAGTTGCGTTTGTATGTAAACTGTATGCTGCTGACGGCTGTAGTCCGTGTTCCCTTGAAGGGGGTGCTAGATCGGTTAGGCTGGCATGGGAGTCCGATTTGAATAATGTCTGTGAATCAAAACGGGGTCTTGCATGACACTATTTTTCCAGCCAATTAATTCCGTCCACATAGAACCAAAAACACTGAGATATGTTGCAGAGTTGTGATGCGTAGATGATATAGGAGGTGCGGATTCAGCGACAGGCTGGCACTTGCATGCATGGCGCATGTTTCCTGGGGCAGCCCAGGACCCCGCCACAGGCCTCTGTACACGGAGGCCGTCGGTGTCTGGCGGCGCTTGTGATTCAGGAATTAAGGGAAAGCCACTACAGTGCAGGTAATTATAGGTGGGAAATGTCACAAATAATGACCCATAGCCCTGTGCCACAGCCGGGAAATTTAATTTCCCCCCTGCATTAAATCCACGGTCTTGAAATTGTTCAACACACATCACAAGCAAGTTTTACGATTCATATGTTTTGTATAAAACTCCACTGCCTGCCATTTTCTTATTTATGGATTGACTTTGTTCCTCTCCTTGTAACTCATATTCATCTTTTATTACACGTGATGTTTTTTCTTAATGAGGGAAGCAGCGGGATTTTATTCCAGTCTGTTTACAGTCTGTAGTGATCTTACCCCCTCTACTGAATCATAACTTGCTAAAATCCAGCAGAAAATAAGTGGATCTTGAGGAGTGACTTGTGTGTAATAATACGGAGATTTTATGTAGTTTTGTATTTATTACAGTGCAGGAATTGTGTGTCCTCAGTGGTACATTTAGATTTAGTGCTCCGCATAGGTTGTTTCTATTATGTAAAATCTTTAGTTAAAACGCTTCCAATGTCGCAATATTCTTATACTGTCACTAAGGTTTTGGTCGGAATAGGACTGGATCACCATTTAGTTTCTGGTAGATGTGGACATCTACCCTGTAGAGGGCACTAAGCAATATCTGATGTTCTTAAACAAGTGACGGTAATCCTTGCTAAGATGGCTAATGTTTTAGTTCATGTGGTCCTTTCACTGCATAGGATTCGTCTGGATTTAAAAAAAAAACGCCCACACACTGGCTGAATAGCAGACTTCTACTACCTACTCAAAAATGAACCCCTCCACTGCTCTGTATTTTTTTAATGTTTTATTTCAGTCTTGGAATTTTTTTCCAGTAAAATTAATCGTACATTAATATGAGAATCTAATAAATATCAGTTGTTCTCGATGGTACCCACGCATAATAATCGAACAAGGCGGTATAAAGCGTATGACACATTTTTACTCGCGTTCTGTCGCTTTTATTTAGAATCTCGTTAGATTTCTAATAAGTCGTCAGCCTTGTTTCTATGCAAATCGATTGGATAAAGGCATCAACGAGGCACTTTTGGGGGTAGCTCTGTAATTCATTAGCATTATTTAGCATTAAAATGCACTCAAATAGAGATGTTGGCAGCACTGTGAAAATGAACAAATAAACAGGCGTATTCCAAAAACAGATGGATGGATGGATCTTCCAGCAGCTTATTTAGTACAATACTGCAGTGATGTAGGTTGTTTATTTTTAGTTATCGATCTGATCATAGCAGCCAGATCCAATCTGAGCACCGTTTAGTGAGCTGAGGACACTTTTAATGCAAGTCATTAGTGACTAAAATCTAAGCGAATGTTGGTTCAGTTTTGAACCACACACACTAGCAAGCCTTTCATTCATCATTTGAGGGATTCACCTTAAGACCTGAACCATCTTTAAAATGCAACACGCAAAAGTAATATAATAAACTGCATATATGCAGTCCTTCAGGGTGTTTTAATACCCAGTTTCTGTCTCTCATTTGTTTCATGCACAATATTGCACAAGTTTTAGACTGTGTACTTTGTACATGCCAGACAAATGGTAATTAACGTGCCTTTCTCTGTAATGCTTGAAATAATTTGTATTTAAAGCATTTCCAAGACTAAGGACTAAGGGCATCCTGTCAGGGAAGCCCTAACATATGGAGACTCATAAAAGTTCAGCATAAAACTGGCGGAAATGTTCCCATGACGACCAGAACATTAAAAGGTCAGAATAAAATACCCTTTTGGTCCTAAATGATTCATAGTGCACAACATCTTGTTTGTGGCAAAATGTACCCCCACTGCTTGCTACCCTTTTACTGATCTCTTATCAGCCACAGTCCACCAATCACTGGCCATTTTCCAGCAGCCTGGTCATGATCACAGACCAGTAGCCTCCACCCGCAGTGTTCTTCTATGCACTTTTGATTTTGTGTCTGACTCATGGCCATAGTGGCCTCCTTGTGGAGTTTGAGTCTGCAGCATGTGCCTCACACGTTACAATAATCACTGCCTCCTTACCAAGCATCCATTGCAGTAACTTTGATTTCTTCTAGTAAAAATCCTCTAGCATGAGCTACATGTATTTGACCTTGGAGTTTTTTCTCAAACCATCTTCTTATTCACTCATCCATGCATCCATACAGTATGTTCACTCTTGCATGCATTACTGTGTAAATATGCATTGGTGCACACATTTTAAAGGACATTGCTCATATTAGTCATACTTTAGTTATTTTTTGTATTGTTTCTTTTATCATACCATACTTGATTTTAGCAGTGTGTACAGTTAGATTTGTATTTAAGGCCAATATTACTCCAATGACTAAATTCCCTTTTTAATTGCATGTGCTACATTCTTTGCACTGCGAGCCTCAGATGTCAAATTATTTTTAGCAACCCGATGAGGGCACATTTTCTATTTTTGCACAAACAGGCTGTGGAATTTGGAAGACGGGTGATTCTGCTGTGGACTGCTTGGAGATGTACTTGATAGCAAGAAACGTTTGATGGACTGAAAGCTGTAATGTGAGAATAATTTAGCATGAAAGATGCATGTCCTCCCCAGCCAAAGAGCAGCACTGCTGTATTTATGTGAATTCCTGCCGTGTCATTCTCACTTAATTCCTTTCTTTGATTTATAGCAAACAGATTGTAAAGCATTTTAATGATTTTCGTCTATGGGCAACAGCAGTTTACCTTGAAGAAAATCATTGCGTTAAACATCTCTTGACTTAGTTCGAGCTGTTTCAGCTAAAAATGTTAAGTTGCAGAATGGGTGAAGTTTTAAAATTAGGAAGTTTCCTAATAATTTACTATGATCATATATTACATTAATAGAAGCGATATTATAATATAAATTAAAATAGTAGTAATCATTATCTGTTCCGGTTTTCATTGGGAGTTTCTGTTCAGAAACTAAATGCAGCTTAGTAGAGTGTGTGAAAATATCCCACTCTGAGTAAATCATCTAAATTTTAGTTGCTTAGAATGGATACGGGGAGGGGGGTGATTTACATCTTACCAAATTATTCTTACGGTGTCTGTTATTGTCGCGTTACGCATCTGAATTGCTGTATGTTCGTCTAATTAAATCATAAAACATTTAAAGGTCAGTTGTGCGATTTTGCAGTGTGATATTTATGATGAAGCTGGTGCTTTGTTAATTTGTTAATTGTCTTGCCGCTGGAAATTGAGTTCCGTCAAGCGCTTTATCGCATTACCCTTTCTGCTCCGTCTGTCATTCCTGTCTGCGGTTTTACTTGTCATTTAGCCCCGTGCTGTGACTACGAGCCGTCGTGCCCCGAATGTGTGCCGTGACTGGGGTGCAGGGCGGGTGTGTACGGCCTCCATACCTCCCCCCCCGAGACCCGCAGTCGGGGCTGTATGTGTCATTATATAAATGACAGAAATGTCACGAAGCCGCCGATCCGACTTGGTCGTGTCCCGTCGCGTGTGATCCATCGCTCACTGAGCCGGAATGGCTGCGATGTGACGTCACGCTCGCGTCTCCGGGGATACCCTTGGGGTGAGATTTAGTGCGTCACGCCCTGGAAGATCCTCGGTTTTACTCAGAGTTAGCGGACCAGGGACCGTCTTAAAATACGAGCACATCGTGCTTGGTGTTAAATGAACCAGGGCCGACGTGATTCTTAACTCTGTTCTGGGGAGTGCAGGTATCGAGAAAAACCCGAGTGAGTTACAAACATATACATACGTATATACAATACTGCACAAAAGTCTTAGGCAGTCAAAGAAAATGATGATTAAATGATATTCTTGTTATTATAAAACTATGACATTATGTCTGCCAAAGTGCTTTAGCTTAGCCATTTCCAAACATCGTCTTAACTTAAACATCTTGGGCCGGTTTCCCGAACAAGGATTAAGACTAGTCTTGGACTAAACTGCTGTTTCAATGGAGATTCACCATTGTAATTCAAAGCTAGTCTAGGCGCACACACACACACACAATATGATTCAAATATATATATTCCATTTTAGTCTACTCTTACATTCAAAAGTAATGTTTGGCTAATGAAAGTGCCCCCCCCCAAGCCTGGCATGCGGAGTCTCCCTGCAATACTGATAAATGCTTCCATGTTTTATGTGACAGAGGAAGGGCCATCAAGCCACACAAGGACACCCCCCCCCCCCCCCCCC
>JAODUD010000041.1:13856770-13887999 GCA_026784285.1 Stomatorhinus walkeri | reverse complement strand
TTTTAATTCCCCCCCCCCCCCCCCCCCGTTGTGATTTTCAGCAGTGACGGGCGATGTTCAGAGTTTCGTGTGCTAGAGTTAGGAGCTGGATCCATTTCACAGGAATTGCATAAATTTATTTTTTCGACACTTGACCTGAGTTTGGGGATTTAAGGAAGGGTAATTAGCAAAGAAATATGTAAATTAGAGATGGAACTATCTGGTAAAATCTGGTGTGTTTGCAGCCTGGGGAAAAGCCGGGTGAATGTTGCTTACCTAGTTATCAATGCTTCGAAAGCAGAGCAGCAGGAAGACAGCCAGATGGTACTTGGACTCCAAATCCCAGCAGCACATCCCTGACCTCAGTGCCAAATGTAACTGCTGTCAGAGGATCAGAAGATGGGCTCGGTATTGCAGATTCCGAGGCTTGCAGTTTCTGGGTGTTATGTTGTAGATTTTCCCCTTGATATCATCATCATACTCTTTGGATGTGGACCTGGGAATCAGATCTGTGATTAAAGCCATCTTGTGCATCACCTCAGAACTGGACTATTTTAATACATGGACTCGTTCACCTTTTTTCTTACTCAGTTTCTTGTTGCCTGACCTTTCAAATTTCTAAGGGAATCCTTGACCTCAATGTAGACGTGTAATTGTTGTAGTTTGGAGCTTGCAGAATGATTGTTGTCACAATGAGAGCGTTAAAGGTTTTATCGAAGCCTTTAGGCTTAAGAAGCAGCTGACAGCTGAAACTGACATATAACTGGCAGAACTAGGTAGGAATACCTTTCGGAGAGGCTATAACCGACATAGAGTGAAAGGATGTCAGAGGAAGTCGGAGCTCAGTGACTGTGGGATTATCGCCCCTGGAAAAGGCCTACATACTGATGAGGGACCATGTCCGCTGAACTCCTCCACTTGCCGTCGGACAGCACGACATCGAACGGCTGCTGGGCTTTGCGAGGAGCGTAGGTGGGTACTGGCAACCTGGAGGAAAGCAGAATGAGGGGCGGAGCCATCTGCCCAGCAGAAGTCAGGTGAGAGTGGGTGGACATCTGGGGGTATCCGTGCAGGTGTCCGGATTGTTCTGCTTGTACGACATGTAAGATGTCAGAAGCCAAAAGAAAGCTGTTTTACTTGAGATGTCACTGACAAGGGAGGTGATTAGGTTTATAAGGCACTGTAAGACGTTTCAAGATGATGTGGTCAGCAGATGGTAGCTGAACTTCCTGCAAAGTGGTGAGGTACCTGTGCCTTGGAATGGTGCACACTTGAAGTGGGCGAGGGGTGTGTAAAGTGGCACCCGGGGGGATTAAAGCAGGCCAGATTGTGAGGGTTACTGGGTAATTTATAAAGGAACTGGTCCAAGAAAAGGGGGTTAGGAATGAAGCGGAAGACAGTGAGGCCACAGTGTAGGTATCAGCGGAGCAGCAGAGCAAGTGATGAATGTAACATGGATTCGTTGCGCAGAGGCTGGGAACTGGTGCATGAAGGAGAGGGATGTTCTCAGGCTGCGTGAGTGAAAAGGTAAAGCTAGTTAAGTGGGTGTTGCTGTAGGCTGCAGAATCCTGCATTTTATGGTGTCCGTCTCCCATAACAGCTTATTCTGTACAACGCCGTTTTCCAATCTGATCCTCGGGGACTCGTAGGCAGTCCATGTTTTTGCTCCCTCCCAGCTTCCTCCTGGGTGCAAAAACTGTCTGGCAGAGAGCTCGAAGGGAGCGAAAACGTGGACCAGCTGTGGGTCCCTGAGAACCAGATTGGGAAATGCTGCTGTAACAGCAGGGCCATTCTGAGCCGGAAGCCAGATGTGGCAGGGGTCACATGCGTTTGCACACTATGGGCAATTTACAGATGCCAGCTCACCTCACCGTTCCTGGGTGTCCCCCCCTCCCCCGCCCCGGCAACACTGAATCATTCTTTTCACTGTTTTATTAACATTATTAACAGCCCGTACAATGTCACATTCATACGCAGCCACTAAGAGGGCAGGGTACCTGGCCTCCAGAGGACGCTATGCAGAAATGTGATGGAGGAGAGAATGTTTCATGCTGAGCACAGGGACCTCTGGATAGATCACTCACTGAATAATCAGTCTGTTAGTGGAATCCAGTAAACACCGCCCCCTGCTGGAAGTGGAGGTTTGGCGCAGGCCAGACATTGTTGTAGCAGCACGTCACTAGCTATTGCCCTAAGGAGCAATACGGCTCAGCAGGATGATCTTTTGGCATTCTATGGGGGGGGGCTCTGCCCCCTGAAGTTGCATTCTGTGTAGTGTGTCGGTTTTGATGCGGACACCTGTTTTTCGACCAGCCGCCTGGTCACATGCTCCCCATCCTGACAGGACATTATGGCCTGTTGGGCCTCGTTCTCTGACCGTAAACCTGTCAGCTCACAGTGAAGAGTGGCTCTTTGTTCACCCATGCTGGGTGGGGTTACGCCGTACCGTCAATTATTTCTTGATTTATTGGCCAAATAGTGCCGACACACAGTAACTGACAGGTGTTGTGTTTGAAACCCCATTCCTGTGGGTGAACTGTGATCATGCTGGGCTTAGACCTCATCTCCAGCTGGTTTTGTTACCTGTGCATTGCATGTTTTTCAACTGATTGATTTCACACTGCATATTGGTTACACTTCCTATAGCAACATGAAAGTGATTGGATGGCAGAATTGCATGCTGGGTATCCCTGAGGCCCTGTGGCTGAGATTGCCTCGCAATGAGAGACCTCATTTAAGGCTTGTGATTTTTCCCCCTGTGGACCCCCCCCCCCCTGCCCAACAGCAAGCAACTGTAAACTCTCCCTGAACCTGTCACGTGAGCCACACTCTCGCTGTCTGGGGTCTGCTGCCTCGCCAGTGGCTGGAACCTGTAACCCCCCCCCCCCAACCAGCACCATGTCAGGAAGATTCTCACATCTGCCGCCCATCCAGGCCACTGATCATCAAATCGGGGGGGTGGCTCAGTGGGTTTGGACAGTGATCAGAAGGTTGACCGTTAACATTCCAGCACCAGAAGAATGATGTCACTGCTGGGCTCTTCAACATGGACCTTAACCTCCAGTTGCTCCAGTGATGACCCCGCCTTTTCACGCCTTGGGACAGCTGATTGGCTGAGGCAGAGCCCCATCAGCTGTCAGATTCCATGCCGTGCCGGTTTCACTTCCAGGCCAGTCGGGATTTGCATGGCTCTGTACTGGATGAGATCCTTTATCAGATTGTGCCTGGACTCCTTATGGATGCTGCAGGTGCCTTCTGTCACGCTGCTGGCTTGTATAACAGGAGTGAAGGTCCTAAAAACTTTGTGAGCGAGAGAAACACCTGCTTTCAAAGGCCTTCGGAGAATTGGGCCGTTTCAGCTTCAGCTCGCTGTTTATTTTCTGCTCCCATTTTTTGTCCCTCTGAATTCGCTCAAATAAAACTGCAGAAAATGCAGTTTGATGCCTCTCTTGTTGTTGGTTTTCTTTCTTAAGCTCAGCAAAAATTTTTGGTATATATTTCAGCTTATGAAGAAGGGATCTGACAAAGAAATATTTATACTGCTCATGGAGGGCTCAAGTAAATAATCAGAAGAACGCAGACACCCTCTTCCGAGGGGGCCCAGAAGCCTTTACACCCTTGCGAGGTGTGATTATTCCTCACAGACACGTTCTCCCCCTCCCCCCCATCATTGACGCACGTGCAAGGTCTGAAACGTCCTGCAGTAAAACTTGCAGATTTTTTCGGTGGGGGGGTGGGGGGGCAATACCTGGCCATGGCCTTCATGTCAGTCCTTGCAGGTGGGGTAACTGTAAATATTCATTCGTCACCATTGAAAGCAGAACGGGGCTTCATTGTAACAATTACCAAAGAAAAACAGGAACTCCAGGGGGTCGTGGATTCAGTCACCTAGAGCGTTTGCTCAGTTTCTGCAAGTGCTGTGATACAGGGATCACAGGTCACCATGCCAACGCTGCCATTGTTTTCATCTTCATATAACAGCCAGCTCCTTTTATATTTTAATGTGTAGATCGAGAGTGAATGAGTGAATTTTATTTTTGCTTTCCTCCTGTTGTGTGTGTGGATTATGCATATATTACATTTAGGGGACCAAATGTCCCCACAATACGATAAAAACCTGTTATTTTGATGATGCGGGGACCATTTTTTTTCTGTCCCCACAAGGGGAAACTCAATTATATAAAGTAAATGCAATCAAAAAATTTGAAATGCCACAAGTCTCGAATTTTGTTTGGTTACTTACTGTTAAGGTTAGGGCTGGTTAGGGGTTAAGGTCGTCATGTTGGGATTAGAGTTTTCCCCATAGAAATTAATGGAGAGTCCCCACAAAGATATAATTACAAGCCTGTGTGTGTGTGTGTTTATGCTTCTTACTCGTGTAGGTTCACAGTAAGAGAACCCAGTGACCAGCCCAGGGTTTATTATTAATGTCCCACTGCACAGGAGACCAGTTTCCTAACATGACATGGTGGTGATTTTTTCGACCGATTTGGACAGTCCCCCTGAGCAGAGCATGTGGGTGTGCATGCGTGCATAAGGGCGTGCATATGTGAGGTGTCTGAATCCTGCCTCTGGCTGCTTGTGGCACTACCATAGCCCCCACGCTCATCTGTGTTCGCTTCGCGGGGTCCGCAGCCTCAGAGAACCAGGGTACCGAGGTCCGCGGAGGCTGGCTGGCTGCGGGACGAGGGCCGGTCCTTCCTGGATTGGGCGGGGCGGGTGCAAGGATGGGATCATTTGCTGGCTGCCATCCGCGAGCCGTGTGCAGCGTCCAGTCAGGTGTAGCCACGTCCCCACGCTCCTCTCTCTGTCATCGTTCATTAATCTCGCGGCTAACGGCGTCCCGGGGCCCCATGTCTCACCGGCACCAGATGAAAGGACACCGCACTCACCTCAGTTTCTGCCTGCTCCCCGACAGAAGTGATGTGACGCGAGAAACACATGGCAGGTGACACACTTGCTGGCAACACTATCAGCAGTACTGAGCAGGTCTGGTTGTACATGGTGACTTGTTGTCGACCGAGTTTCCTACCCGTTGGAATCTTGTTACGGTTCCTCAGTTTCTCTCATACTAGGAGAGGACGGGATAGATGCTATAACATGCAGTGAAGCAGGAAGCCTCGCGCTCTTCCATCTCTGACGTCGTGTGCCCCTCTCCGCCCGCAGGTGATCATCGAGATAACAGAGATGCTCCATAATGCCAGCCTGCTGATCGACGACATCGAGGACAGCTCCAAGCTGAGACGTGGTTTTCCCGTAGCCCACAGCATCTACGGAGTGGCCTCGGTCATCAACTCGGCCAACTACGTATACTTCCTGGGCCTGGAGAAGGTGCTGACCCTGCAGCACCCGGAGGCCGTGAACATCTTCACCCGGCAGCTGCTGGAGCTGCACCGTGGCCAAGGCCTGGACATCCACTGGCGGGACACCTACACATGCCCCAGCGAGCAAGAGTACCGCAGCATGGTGCTGAAGAAGACGGGCGGCCTCTTCGGCCTGGCTGTGGGCCTCATGCAGCTCTTCTCCAATTGCAAGCGGGACCTGAAGCCGCTGCTTGACATTCTAGGCCTCTTCTTCCAGATCCGCGATGACTACGCCAACCTGAAGTCCAAAGAGTACAGCGAGAACAAAAGCTTCTGCGAGGACCTCACCGAGGGCAAGTTCTCCTTCCCCACTATCCATGCCATCTGGTCGCAGCCAGACAGCACGCAGGTGCAGAACATACTGCGGCAACGCACCGAGAACGTGGACGTCAAGCGCTACTGCGTGGACTACCTGGAGAAGGTGGGCTCCTTTGCCTACACCCGGGAGACCCTCAAGGAGCTGGAGGACGAGGCCTACAGGCTGATTCGGGAGATGGGGGGTAACCCTGAGCTGGAGAGCCTGGTGGAGCAGCTCAGCCTGTTATATAAGGATTGAGTGGCGGGGGGGGGGCTCACTGTACACCACCTCACCCTGCTGATCCCCGAACTCTGCAATGGTCTCACTGCTCCCAGAATATTGTGTCAGGGAACATCATCATCCAGCTATTTTCTACCATTTATGGTGTTAAAGGACATACACAATAAAGCCTTAATTTTTTATCAAATTAAAATATTTAGCTATTTTAGTTGTGCTGTGTTGTTATTGAGATGCATTTTTTTTATTGGGTTTCATAGGTTAAATATACACAAATTGCTCTGACAGATACAGTAAAGTGAACCTCAACTTTTATACTGGCCTGCAGGAGAATATTTTATCTAAAAGCAAGCACACAACTGTATGTAATTGTGCTTTTGGATCTACAGTGTGTAACAGAAGGGCATTAAGTTTGCTTGTTCTTACATGGTTGGAGTATTAATTATATCATTGTGTGAACTTGCCTCAGGCTTTCTTGTCATCATTATTACTGTATTATTAAAATCCAGCATTATATTTTACATCGCAAACCCTTTCCATCTTATGGTTTCTGTACCTGGATATAGAGGATTGCAACAAGGACGGGAGAGGCTTTGTGTTGTTGCAGTCAGGTAAGAGACGTGTTTGACCAATGCTTTGCGTGATTTTTGAGAATATGAATGGGCGGTAGTGGTTGTGGCTTTTAATAAAACATTTAAAACACTTATTCATTCTTGAAAAATGAAAAAAAAAACGAGTGCGATTTATATCGTGAACTGCAAGCGCTCGCTGGACCTTCTTGAAGGGACCGTGTGTTAATTGCGGAGGGCTGACACACTTGAAGGAATCGGCCCTTCTCCGTGCCACCCGTGGCTGGTTTGCCCTGTCGTTTTTGATGTCGTTTCCTCCAGCATGTAGTTCATCTTGACTGCAAAGGTTTCAATGTAACAGCGCTGGAGAAAAGATTAAACATTATTTTCGGGGGGCGGGGTACTGAATTGATTATACCAATGACTAACTATGAGGATATTATAACAGGATACAACTTAACAGAAACATCACAGGAGTTATGTATGCAGAAAGGATTGCGTGTTACCATTTGTTTTAATAACTATACATTTTAACATTTGGGATAGACGCATTTATCCTGGTTACGGATTGGAACTGACAAAGAATAAATCGGAAACGAAAACTGACATCCCGTGTCGTCTTAATATCCCGTCTGTGCTCGGTTGAGCTAACGGGGAATTACGGGGATATCGGCTGACATGTGAGTAAAAATGTAGGAATCCGTCAGGGGTGGCGGCTGCTCTGGCTTCAAAGGGCCATCGTGTTCATTTGAGGTCCCACTACTTCTAATGGGATTGGGGGGACAGGAAACAGCCCCTCTCAGCATGACCCCGAAAAACATCTGCAGTGTAAAATCAGTTATGTGGATGTACTGGAGCTTCTTATAAAGATGACGGTACCCGGTTAACGTGTAACTAAGATGTTCCATTACGCTTTTATAACATTATCGATCTTCTCATTATTTATATTGTTAGACATATAAAGCTTCTCCAGATTTCCATGTAAATAATTTAAATGTGTGGGCTTATTGATTTTAAATGTTCCCTTACTGCACAGGTGGATCTCTTGCCAGACGGTTAATTATTTATTTGTTAAGGCATGACGGTGGGGGGGAGTAACCTAATAAAAATCAAACGTGTGCTATCTTAATAGACCGCTAACAGTTTGATAGCTGTAGCATCCAGTGATGCGCGCTAATTACTGGAGATGTATAAATATTACTCGATGTTAATATGCCAATGATATTTTGCATATTCCAATAGCCTGTACTCCTAGTACATTAGAATAACAGTGGTAGTCTTGTGTTCATAAAGCAGTTCTCCTCATACCTCACAGCGCTAGGTGTTTATACGAAGATTAATTCATCTCACTTGCTACCATTATCTCCCAGGCATATGACGCACGATGGCTATTTAGCGCGATGATCTCTGCTACCGCGCTCCTGGGTGCTGAGGCGAGGTATTTCAGCCAGCACAATTCAAACGACTTTCATTTTCTCATGTTGTCCCAAAAGAAAAGGATACACTCTCTCTTTCAATAAATACACCAATTTATTTAATCACCGTAGAGAGTCAGGGACTCCGTTCATGTTTCCGCGTCCTCTACAGGAACCCCAAAAGTATTTAATTTGAACTGTAGATAAGTGCGCCGCCTACTGGCAAACTATGTATAGCACCAACTATATTAATTTGCTAAGCAAGAAAAACGCGCTTTGTGCATCGGTGCTAATAATAACTGAAAATCGGTAACAAAAATTACTTTAATGGAGTACGTGTGTACGTATCGGTGACCTCGCAAAGGCACGTACCCAGACATTTCTCGTTGGTTATGGCAACCAAACATCCATCCATTTTCTGAAACCGCTTATCCTGTTCAGGGTAGCGGGGGTCCGGAACCCATCCCGGAAGCTACGAGTGCAAGGCAGGGAACTATCCTGGATGGGGCGCCAACCCATCGCAGGGCACTCTCACATACACGGGCAATTTGGTAACTCTAAATAGCCTCAGCATGTTTGGGGGGGGGGTGCGTGACCGGAGTACCCAGAGAAAACCGGGGAGAACATGCAAACTCCACACCCATGGAATCCTGGTGGAGAACAGCGCAAATGAATCATCATCTGAATAGGAAGTGGATGTGTGGTTTATATGTAAGAAACGACATTTAGGCGAAGCATTATTTAAAAAAAAAATACTGCCGCGTTGGCGGTTGTGCTTCGTAAATCCGCCAACCTTAACTTTAAATCACGTACATTCTCTGCATTCCCTAAAGACAAATGCGCTGCTCAAAACCAATGGTCTAAGTATATTAGAGCATGCATTGCCCATTATAAATGAACAAATTCCTTAGTATGATCCTGGAACATCTGGCATTTTTACACTTAAGTTATGACAGACTACACATGTACAAATATAAAATGTACTTTAATGGTATTGACTACTCTTAACTACCAGGCAAAAGCACAAACTCTGGGCTGCTTCTGTAGGTGTGCTTATTTTCACCAGAAATCTTTCTTTTTTTGGCTGCTTCTCAAAGTCTGTCGCATCGCAACAGTATATATTTTTCACAATACCCCCACAAATAGCAAGAAAAACATTGCACGTGTTTTAAAATTCGCGTCTACACCATTTCCTCCTTTACGACTGAGCAACTATCACTTCCGGCTACAGTGACGAAATTTTGACGCGCCGTCGCACAACAAATGTGTCACTTTTTCGCGAAGAGCCTGCGTCTGTCTTACTGTTCATGTTAGAAAATATGTATGAATAAAGAAAAGAAGGCTTGACTAAGGTAAACCACGCGTTTAATCAATATGTTCACGATAACAGAAAAAGTACCAGCAGCTATATATTTTATCTGTTTGTAATATTCTCCGTTTTTTCGGTCACATGACATCATGAAAAACAGTTATTGACTGTTCACTAAAAATATTTTAGTGGCTCTTTGATGTCATAGGATGTCTTCAGTACATTGGAGTAAATTTTCTGTAATTGCATATTACTGTACATGTAAAGTTTGTTTTTCTTAATGAGGCTAGTGAAAATAAAATATCCTTTTGTGTGTGACGTTCGTTTTGATGTAAGTATTACGACTGTCGCTAATCTCCGGTGTTCTGTCATAAAATCCTACCTATCGAGCCTTTCTGCGCACGTGCAGTTCCACCGTCTTGGGATTTAGGTTAGGTTTTAGGGGGTAGAGTTAAGGTAAGGGTTTTAGGGGGTTTTGGGGGGTTAGGGTAAGAGTTATGGTTAGGGCTATCGATTAGCACTACGGTAGCATTTTTTGACAAGGCAGCATATATCGACACAACACCAGCTTAATAACTTCTCTTATGACACAGGTACTCAAATGAGAATCATTAATTCCAAAGCACCGGACATGGTCGAGTCTGTCCCGTCAAATGTGGAGGGGAAAAGGGTCACCTGCGATGGGCAGCGGGGTACGGTGCGCTATATGGGCGCCGTGCTTCCCACCACAGGTTGGTTAGGTTGTGAAGATGCGCGATGACTCACCAGTAGTCACTTTGGTTTACTGGTTTTGTAGTAACCTGAAACTACTGCGCTGTTTAGTTATCACTACGTTCATGTAGTTCATTTCTTTAGTTTGTCACTATTGTGCTGTATTTGGTATCGTCGACAGAGACTGATCATTCTACTTACTGTGCATGTGGCTGTGTGAAGGTGTGTGGCTCGGTGTGGAGTGGGACAACCCTGAACGAGGAAAACATGATGGCGGACATGAAGGAGTTCAGTATTTCACATGCAGGTAATGACACAGGGCATCTACAAGCAGACCACTGGTTATGACCTGCAGAAGCTGGACAAGGTTGGATGGGGCGTAGGAGGTTAGATGGGGAATATGAAGAAATACCCAAAACTACAAGCGTGCATTTTATGTCAGTGAGGCACCCCAGGGCTCACGTGGTTCACTATTCACACTTCTCAGCGGTGTCTCCTGTACTGACTGACTTGTACCACAGACATCCAACTGGTGGCTCCTTCATCCGTCCACAAAAAGGCAGCTTTGGTGTTACCTACCTGGTGGCAATGAGGCAGCGGTACGAGATGGATTTGGATGCCATCACTGGAGAGCAACTCAAGATTTCTACCAGGACAGTGGAGATGATTGGATTTGAAGCTGTCTCTGAAAAACAGAAGTAAGATTCTTGGTGTCTACATTGCTGTAATCATGCACCCTTTTGTTTTTGATGTAAATTTGCTGCAAAACAGATTTAAAACCTTTCCTCTTGATCTGTGTTTTCTGGTGTCCCCCCTCGTGACAGTATGTCCCTTTTTGTGTTCTGGACAGAGTAGCAAATGTCACGGCAGTGTCACTCAGATGCTGCGAGGTCTGTGGTCCTGGTCCAGAGAATGAAATCAGAGAAATGACACCCAGTATCCTTTATTTTCCTGGCCAGTTCAACGCAGTCAGTCCAGTGTGTCTATGCTGAATCTGTATGCCACCACTCAAAAAAATCCTACTATTTCTTGAGTTTTTGTCAGTCCAGTCCTCAGAGACCCCCAGATAGTCCATATTTTTACCCTGTCCCAGCTCACAACCAATCAGAAACACCTAAAACCTGGTTCACCAAGTGTTGGGAACTGGGAGTAAAAATATGGATTGCCTGGTGGTCTCAGAGGACAGGGTTGAGGAACACTGATTTAAAATATTTAAAGTGCAAAGAAATCCACACTTAAAAAATCCACAGCACGCGGCAAGGTAGATATATACAATTATAACATGTTAATCACTATTCAAATATAACTATGTAGTTAATGATGTACACTGATGTATATTCTGCCGGCAGTCACGTTTTGGGGCAGCATACCTGTCCTACTTCAGCCCTTTGATGGAAGTTGGATCTGAGTGGTTTTGGTAACTTTAGAGGTACAGCTGTGTTTTCAGGGTTAGTGTTCAGCCCCTAACAGGCAATCTCAGACGTGCTGTCGCTGGACCTGTCTGGCAACCTGCTCTGCTGCTGGGAGGACGTGGCTGGTATCACCCATCAGCTTCAGCATCTCCAGGAGCTCCGGCTGGGGTGAGAGCAGAGTGGCCCCATTTAACGTCACACTCACTCTCTGCTGTAAATGTGTGGCCTTCGTATGAACTTGCAGAATCATCACCACTTTTGTGTGCTAGTATATCTCTAAGAACTCCTGTGTCTGCCAGTAAACTGGGTAATATGGGAATTATGAATGGTTTATGAAGCTTTCATGTGTATTGCACTATAAATACCTTCACGAATCAGAACAAAGCATCCTCACCTCTATAATGCATTATGCAGGTATCTATAGTGCATTATAGATGAGAGCTTCATAGAGCATTCATGATGCACAATAAACATGGCTATAATGTGTTGTGCTTTTTTATAAATATTTATAGAAGTGTTTATAATACTTAATGAATGATTATAATACACTATGATGACTGCTTTAAGTAAAGTGTCTGAGATAACTTGGCTAGTTTTTCTATTTTAATAGATACATTTACATGCATCTACCTTCTAGATGCTTTTATTGTGTGAAAACATCCAGTCACCAGCAGTTGTAGTGGTTAGTATGTCATTGCTTCCTGCTATAAAAATGCCCTGATAGTGTTCTGATTGTGTTTTGTCCACGTCTCTGTCTTGCCTTTAGTGAAAACAGACTGAGTCTCCCTGCCGACCCCCACAACCTGGCTCCTGCGTTTGCCAGCCTGAAAGTCCTTGATCTTAAAGGCAGTGCCATCTCTTGGCCAGAGGTGGGAACTGACATCACTGTGGTTGCATTGTACAGTTGTCTGCTATTCTGTGGCTCTTTACTTTTTAGAGCAGGGGTCTCCAACTCCGGTCCTGGAGAGCTAATATCCAGTAAGTTTTCTATCCTACCTGGCTTCTGATGGGCCACACCTGCTCCTGGTATTTACTTGAGAACAGGTGTGGCTCATCAGAAGCCAGGTAGGATAGAAAACCTACTGGACGGTAGCTCTCCAGGACCGGAGTTGGAGACCCCTGTTATAGAGCATAGCCCTAAGACATCGTAAGGAGATGAGCCCATACAGTGGAGAATCTCTCAGAGATGAGAGATCCTGGCTGACTGGTGATGATTTAACTGAAAGTCCTTCCTCGTGTCCTCGTGTCTTAATTTCTTCTTTATTTGCACATCTGACCAGTAAATACTTTTTGGGGTATTGTTCTTTTACTGTCCCTCAAACCTTACTTTTATATTCTTTGTTCTGCTTGGCTTTTGGAATTTTTTTTCTCTGTTTAGTTTGTAATATGCCATCATTTTTGTTACCCGCTAATTTGATATCCCTAACATTATTTCGAAATATGTTTGACTTTTGTGGCCTGTGTAAATGTTTGTGTCAGATTACATCAATAGAAAATCACACAGTTTATTGACACCAATGCAGGTTCTGCAGTGTGCCCCCATGTGGCCATTCCTGGAAGAGTTGTATGTTAATGACAACTGCATCACCGAACTGCAGAGGTAAGATTTGGGAGAGTGAGCATGCTATACTGAACACTGTAGCATGCTACATACCCTTGGTGACCTTGTTTTTCATTTGCAGGCCAGTCAGTGTCTTACATTCCCTGACTGTGCTGGATCTGTCCAGAAACCCCATTGCTGATGGAAGCGAGATTCTAAAAATAGCTGATCTCCCCAGGTAGGAAACTGGGAACTTTAACAAACCTCACTGATCCTCAGTGACCTATGCCATGACTGAGTGAATGAAATGTCTCAATCAGGACCTAGAATACTGTTCTAATTCCAGTAAGTCACTGCCCACGGTTCTCTCACTTTGGACTGCGTTTCCGTTCCCTTTTTCTCATGTTGGGTTACATCTCTAGGTGTGTGGAGTTTAAGTCAAGGGAGGTGATGCTAAGATTATATAATTCCTTGGTAAGAGTCTACCATGAATATTGTGTGCAGGTTTGGTCACCATACCTTAAGGACATTGCTGCCTTAGAAAAGGTACAATGTAGGGCTACGAGAATGATTCCTGGTCTTAGAGGAATGTCTTATGAGGAGAGGTTAGCTGAGCTGAATCTGTTTAGCCTTGAGCAAAGGAGACTGAGGGGGGACATGATCCAGGTATATAAGATTCTAACAGGTCTGGACGCTGTTCAGTCAAATGGGTACTTCAGTTTTAGTTTAAATACTAAAACTCATGGCCATAAATGGAAATTAACGGGAGAACATTTTAAGACAAATTTGAGGAAGCGCTTTGTGTACAGCGTGTAGTTAGAGTATGGAATAGTCTATCTACTAGTGTAGCACAAGCTAAAACCCTGGGTTCCTTTAAATCAGAGCTACATAAGATTTTAAAATCTCTGAGCTATTTGTTAAGTTTTCCCCAAACGAGCTTCATGGGCTGAATGGCCTCTTGTTTGTAAATTTCTTATGCTCTTAATTAAAATGTCTTTTAAATTACAGGTTGGAAAAGCTCAACTTAGCTGAAACTGGGCTTTCGTCCCTGCAGTTTAGTGACGTAGGTCCAGGTAAAGTTACGAGTTGCTTTTTAAACTTTCAGAATGTCAGTGTACTTTAAACCACAGCCCACATTCAAAAACGAATAGACTAAAGTATTAAAAACCCATATAGTATTACTCTGGCCCGTGGCAAAGTGTAACACCTTTTGATTCCCTTTATTTTAAGGAGGCAAGACTGCAATGTTTCCTGCACTGAAGATTCTAGCATTGGACGACAACAAAATTTCAGAGGTAATGATCATCTGAACACATCCGAGGTGATCGATCACAGTCTTTTTCGTAAGCACTTCTACTTAATTAAAGCTTTTTGAATATTTTAGTTATTTTGTAGTGGTATATTGCTTCGTGATTATGGGTAATTTATGATTGGGTAATATACTGTTTTTGGTATGTGAGTCGGCCAATAATTTCACTAATTGAGCTCTCTGTAGAGGTCCCGCCTGCTATCAGCGTCGCTATGGGAACGGGCCCTCCTGTGATTCGTCTCCCTTTATTTCTCACAGTGGTCTTTGGTGAACGAGCTGGAGAAGCTGGCCAGCCTGCAGCAGCTGTCCTGCCACAGGAACCCACTGATGGGGGCAGAGAGGGACTCCCAGACGGCGCGGCAGCTCCTCATCGCCTCCATTGGCCAGCTGGAGGCGCTCAACAAGTCTCAGGTGCGTGACTGACAGACTGGCTAGTGTCTGGAGAACGTTACTGCTGAAGTGATGCATGTGTAGCAGGTATCAGGAAGACAAAGTGATGTTCCTGCATGGACAGTCAGAAGCTGGCATGGTGTATTAGTCAGCTCCATGGTTTCATCAGTAGACAGATTTACAAATGTGACTAGATATTTTCCTCTACCCAACTTTTACCCACGTGTTCTTGTGCTGTTATCTATAAATGTCCATAGCATATGTCTGGCAGCATCGGAAAGCCATTTTGTTTGAGAAACATGCAGGAACTTGTCAGACCTGTTGAAGGAACTGCTGGTTCTGCAAGCCGTCTCCTTGGGATGATGTTAAATATGAGAGGTTGTACTCTGTTGCTCCCCCTGGTGGTATATTTAGGTCACACCGGAGGAGAGGAAGGGGGCAGAGCTGGATTACTGCAAGATGTTTGGCACCAAGTGGCTGGAATCCGGGGGCCACCGCAACTCGGAACAGAACCGGCCTAGTGCCAAATTCACTGAAGAGCACCCTCGGTTCCAGTTCCTCATCCAGAGTGAGTACACCAGCTGAGGACAGCAGGGGGCATTTGGGGGCCCAGTCCAGAGAGCTTTCATGCCGAGGTGTGGTTTGTGCCTCACTTTGGGGGAAAACAAACCTTTGAGTTCGAATGGCAGCTATTGGAGATCACAGGTGTTAGACAAGAAGGTGCATGAAATTGTAAAATATGGTCACAGTGTAATTGGAATGGGACATCAGGAGAGTTATATATGTACTTTGGTGGCTGATACCAAGTGTCAGTATTTTGATAAGGTTTGCAGTATTGATGGTCAGTGTTCTTCTAGAGAAACACTGGAATGGATTAATGATCCCACTCGATTGCTGAAGGTATCGTATCCCGATCCTCAACGAGTCTCCAAGTAATGTCGATCTCAGCTGTCTATGACTTTTTTCCTGTCTAGAGATGGCTGCTCTGGGGGAGGCCGGGGGGGTCAGTGCCCCCGTGACAACATGCATGCCCCCCCACCCCCCCGGTGATCCACCTAAATACGTATACTGCTTGGGTCTGGAATAAATGTATTCATTTTATTATTATTTACATTTATATACAGTGCCTATAGAAAGTCATTATACCCTTTTGAAGTAGTTACTTTGTCATACAGCCTGAGATCAAAACCCATTCTCAAAAAAACCTTTACCTACCAGCCTTGTTTACAGATTTTGCCTTACAATGTCAAACAATTGAAAAGAAAGTCAACAGTTCAGAAAATTAATTAAAAAACAAAAAGACAATGTCAGGGTTGGTTAAGTCATCAATCCCCTGCATTAATACTTAGTACAGTCACTTTTTTACTGTACTTACAGCCATTAATCTCTTTGCATACGTCTCTACAAGCTTTGCAGACTCAGATTGGGGGAATGTTTGCCCAATCTTCCTTAAAAATTGTTCGAGTTCAGTCAAATTCTGTGGTGAATGGCAGTGGACTGCTCTCTTTGAGAATATCCACAGATTTTCAGTTGGATTTGACTCAGGGGTTTGACTTGGCCACCCAAGGATATTCACCTTTCTGTCTTTAAGCCGCTGTGTTGTTGTTTTGGCGGTATGTTTAGGATCATTGTCATGTTGGAAGCTGAATGATCTACCCATCTACAGCTGTCTTGCAGAAGGACAGTGGTTTTCCTCAAGGATTTGGGTGTACTCTGTAGCATCCATTTCCCTTTCAATCCTGACGAGACTGAATGTGGCACTTTTTTTGCCCCCCCGCTTTTTGTGTAAAGCTTGAGAGGTTGTTGTCATGCACAGATGGACCAGCTCCAGCCATGAAACCTGTAGTTTTTCCTTCACAGTTGCCTTTGGCTTCTTGGTAGCATCTCTGATCAGTGTCCTTCTAGCTCGCTCATCCAGTTTGGACGGATATCCTGATCTAGGCAACGTTTTGGTGGTGTCGTACACCTTACACTTCTTAATGATGCTCTGAACAGTACTCTGAGGGATTGGTAAAGCCTCTGAAATCTTTTTGTAGCCTTCTCCCAACATGAGGCTTTTGAAAGCACCTTCCCAAACATGTTTATTTCTTTTTCAGAACCTTGCACTACTAGTAGTGAAATCTTCCTGAGACAGCAACTTTATTCTGAGGTAATCAAAACCTCTTCAGCTGATGTCAGGTGGGCCAATTAGTTCAGTGTTTGATCTGGCAGCCGATTGGTTGCATCTGAGCCAGTATATAATGGTGCATTCTAAGGGGCTGATCACTAACAACAGAACCAGGTATTTCACTTAATTTAAATAATTGTACAAAATGTTTTCAAATGTTATTTTCACATTAACAGTGAGGGCAAAAAAATCTTTACATACAGCAAAAAAATGCGCTAAATGCGTTTTATTTACCAGGCTATAATGTAACAAAAGGTATAGATTTTTACAGGGTATGACTTTCTATAGGGACTGTATGTGGACTAAAGGTTTTTGTGCTGGGAACAGATGAAATGTAAATGCAAGCATAATTTCTTGATTTACTCTTAATGCGGGTCGACTGGGTGGTCGAGCTACTGCAGTGTAAAGCAAAGTTATCAAGCTGGCGGAACCAATACAGCCTAAAAAAAGAAATGAGTGAGTTGTATATTTAAGAACTGTAAAATGTAACTGCATAGCATGAACAACTCAGCGGTTTTCAAAAAATGTCTTTTGCTTCTTAATGCCAGCAATCTAGTGTAAGTAATACTTGGTCAATAAGGTTAAACGCATCGGCCCCTGCGGCTGAAATGGTCTAGAACTGCCACCGTCTAGATATATGTAGCTACCTTCTTAGACTGTCCACATTGTTACCTTTACCATAGTAATGTGTGGATCCAGTTTAGCAGTTTATTTATTGTATAGCCTATTGTGTACAATAATAAGAACGGTAATTATATAATGTAGACTAGACATGTTTGCTGCAGACAAATTCCCATAGGTTTTCCTGAAGGTCATCTCTCAGAATATCCTGCAGCCATAAAATTAGTCTTCTGCCCACCCTCTCCTTACCTGGTAGCAAGGAGAACGGAATGTGTGGGTGTGTTTTACTATCGATGGTGCAGTATGCATCACAGCACCTTTCAGGCATTCTGAAAACCTCCTATGTGCCGTCAGTCAATTTTACCCCTTTGTCTTCTCCCGAATTAGAGACGCATCTGCCAAAACCACACTGCTCTGGTCTATGGCAGAAGGTGCTGACAATGAGTCCATTACATCACAGCACCTCCCTGCTGTAGTCGTGTACCCCACACCACCAAACTGTTCATATCCATCCATCCATCCATCCATCTCCACTGCTTTCCGATAGACAGAACGTGTGTCTTCCATTCACAGAGTACGGTGCGCCAGAGGACGGCGAACTCAAGCAGCAAAAACCATTCGCACTGAAAAACCAGTTACTGAGTAAGTTCCTCCATTCATCCCTGCTTCTTCGGGCCGGATCCCCCAGGTCACCCTGATGGGCCCACACACATGTAGACCCTCTCCTGCTATTGGTGGAGATTCATTTCCCTGTGCTTGTCGTCTGGGCACCCCAAGTGAAGATAAATGAGGTGCGTCTGTCGGTGCATTCTACAGAACTCCATGGCCTGAAACGATCTGTCTATCCTCTCCTCCCAGATATAACTTTCGTTTGTCCAGACATGGCTGACAGGACACCGGTCCAGAAGAAGCTTCCAGGTAGATATGGCAGCCCAGTAGGGGTGCGGGATGACCCAAGGAAATGGGGGAGATTCTGCAAATTACAAGCATGACTTATGCAAATACTCCATTTTCCATAGGCAGAGTAAAATGTTAATATTCTCAAGGAACTAGGTAACTAACAAGGTGATGGACTAAACCAGTATGTGCTCTTTACTGGGTGGACACGAAACCCTGGGAAGTACAGAAAACAGGCACCAAGCACACTAGATTACCCACAATTCACACTTTACAGTAAAGAATTTGTCAATTTGATTGTATTCCCCTCAAACCTCCCTGGAACATTGTATTGGTGATTATCTGGGACCTATTTCAGTTGGTGACAAATGGCACCAAAACTAATATAGCGCCACGTGAAAGGCCTGCCACAGACGCAGATCCGGTGAACCGGACTACATCGAGATTAGTCACACAATGTTGGGCGGAGGTGGGGGGAGTGTGTAGGAGGGCTAGATATTGGAGAGCTTGGGGGGTTTGGGAGGAGTCGGGATTAGGGGGAGAGTCAGTACATTGTTCAGTTCTGTAGTTTGACTCTGTATGGTAATGGTGTGCGGCAATGCCCCTTGTGTCTCGATGCCAGACTCCATGACCGTGCAGAAGGTGAAAGGTCTCCTGCACCGGATGCTGAAGGTCACGGGCTCGGAGCTGAGGCTCACGTACACCAGTTCAAAGGTAAATCCGCAGGGAACCCAAAATCCCAAATAGGCCATCACATTAACCTCTGCTCCGTGCTAATGGATTGCCTTAAATAATGCAGGGCTCTTTATGAATTATGGTGCCTCCCTGTCATTAGCATGAAAAGCGTGATGAAATAATAAACAGGCATGGGCCTTTGATGCTCCGGGGCTGCTCGTATGGGCCAGGGGGGTCCCAAGCATCACGCGACGCCCCACTAACCGGCAAAGGGTGACTGTGAGCTATTGCCCGTTCCACTGCAGATGGAGGGCAGGGAGATCGAGATCGACAACGACCTTAAGCCGCTGCAGTTCTACTCCATCGAGGACGGGGACACGGTGCTGGTCCGATGGTCCTGATCATCAGACGTCAGGCGTGGGGTGGGAGACGGAACACCGAGGATCGGCTGGTGACCCTGGAGGAAGTTCGGATCCACCCTGTCTGGGAAAGCCTGGCTTCGCTCCATTTAGACTGTTTAACACAATCGCGACATTTACAGCCATGCTGGTTGTGAGGCAAAGGGGTGACTTTGTACACAGAGCGACAGCTGATAAAGGACTAGGGGCATTTACGGACAGTGACAATGTTCATATTCCCACGCTCAGTGTGCTTGTCTAGATATTTAAAAGCACAGCACCAAGGAGACTTCTGATGAGTGTGTTATTTGACAGCTCACTTAAACTACTGTCTAAATGAAATGTATAATAATTAAATGTCACATCAAAATAATGTCTCTTTTTATGGGATAGAAGGTTGTTTTGACTTAAATGTGTTGCTACTCCTTCACTTAGACTGACGCTACTCAGGGACCCCCCCCCCAGGCAGTCTACATTATAGCACTCTACCAGCTGTCAATACGCCAATATCAGATTTCCGGTGTTCTTGATTGGTTGGGAGCTAGGAGGAAGCAAAAACTTGGATTGCTTAGGGGTGCCCTAGAACCAGACTATGGTTTCGGCAAGCACCAGCATCGTACTTGTATAGTTCAAACTACTTAAGTTGCTAACAGTTAGCAACTATACTTTTGGGAAACGCACCCCAGGTTGAGACTGATTTAGACAAACACCTGAGCACCAGTAGTGTGTGTATGCAGTCGATGTCCGTCAGGGGCAGCCTGGAAACCATGAAGTAATCTGCAGGAGTGAACTTGGTCCCAGCCCTGGCCATGCCCACCCACCAGCTTAGTCCAGGTCCCAGGGACACCCGCATGGGTCCCCACAGGCATGCTTTCGCCGCCACAGCAGACGCAGCTCCTCGGCCGTGTGCTGGGGGGAGGACAGCATATCCTGGTAGCAGGCCTGCTCACAGAGCCAGCCCGAGTCCTGCCCGAACAGAGAAAGGGGCGTCACCATCCACGCCACCACCCAAGGCGTCACGCTGAACCGCTATGTGGGACTCAACGATCGAGGATGAACCTGATGCTTCTCCGGACAAAGTGCAGCCATCCATATACCCATGCTCACGTCCTCACCCTGAAACGTGGAATGCACAGAACATTAAACACGAAGGACTGCCCTGACACACACCTAAGGCCAACAAATCCAGCCCAAGCTGGTTCAGGTCTGTGTAACCTGCAACTAGAGCTGCACCATATCGCACTGCGTGATAATCCTGATTATATGCCGCATACGCAATGATTATCAAGGCTTTAAATGAGAGCATAAACATTTCTCCAGATGCCGGCTATTCAGAATCCTTATGCTTATTAAATTCAGTTAGCAGAGTACGCCACGTGCTACTTTTATCATATCATGGAAGCAATAAGCGCTGAAATAGAACAATGGGACAGTTGGACAGCCAGAACATCTTATAAAAGAGGAGATATTATGGATTAGTGCTGTCCGAAACGATTATTCTTTAAACAATAATCTAGTGATTGTTTTTTGATTATTCAACTAGTCTAACAACTAATTTTTCAATTGATCTGATGATAAATTTATTGATAAGCAATTATTTTCAAATTTGTCATTTAATAGAACAATTCACCCCTCCCCCCACACACAAATCTGAAATTCTCATTAACATTTCATTTTATTAATACATTTCTTAAACATTAGAGCATTATTAACAAAAGGGCAAATCTTAAGAGATTCAATAGGATTTCTGTGTTAGACTGAAGTTAAATAATCACTGCAATAGTTTTTACTTATTTCAATACACCAATTTGAGTTTAATGTTGAAATAGTTGCTAAAACATGGAATGATTTCATAACTAGAGGAACATGTTTTTAACAAACACTTGCAAAGGTAGCTTATAGTTAAGCTTACTTCAGTGAGCAAGGAACTATTTAGGCTACAGTGTGTAAGAATAGTCAACAATAATTTGTCTCACTCTTACATGACAGAATAAGTAAACAGAAACTATAAAATGGCTGAAACAGTGTCATTAATGTCAGCTACAGTAGTGGTGCAGAAAAGGTGTCGTGACTGAAGTATTCCCAAACGTTGGAAGATTGCATACGAACCTTTTTTGCCGTGTGTTTTTCCAGAGGCTCCGGAGCTCTGCTGATAGACGCAACCATGTTGCCTCCTGTGCATTTTAGCCATTGCATGCCTTACAAAATAGTGTAGCACTGCTGGCACCGGCGATATTAGACAAAACTATATTGGAATTCAGTCTATAATTGATATAGTTTTAACGATGCATGCTTATTAGCGGAATAACTTTGTATTGTAAATGAAAACCATGCCGCAGGTCCAATAAATAAAATATTGTAGCTCTCGAGTGGTGAAGAGATCAGGTGGACAGTAAAGTTCGGTTATTAGCAGACTTTTATTGCAGGATTCTTAAAAGGACAGCGTTAACGTGCTCCTGAGGGGATAATATGTTAACATTGCAGTTACTAAACATTTACATAGTTTTACACAACATGTCAACACTAAAATTCCTTGTCGATGCATTTTTATAATCAACTTCGCCGATTACGATGAATAATCCTCCCAGCCCTCCCAGCATGAAGTGGCAGCTCCCAGGATGGATGATTTGTATTGTATAAGCTTGAATTGTATAAGCCATATGGTAGGATGTTAACAAAAATCGATCTCTGATGGCACAGAACAATGCAAACTAATAAAAGTAATGTGTGTAAATTCTGCATAAATATGCACCACTCAGCCTTTAACCCTCTAACAGGAGAAACCTCAGCCACCAGCCAGTAGTGATGTCGCTGCTTTTGCTCTGAAGGCAAAGGTGGTGTACCCCATCAACCAAAGATACAGGGTAAGATGGTAAATTCTCATTTTAGCTAAATATTGTCCTGTTCTATTTCACTTAATATCCATTGCAAAAGTATGTATTTGGATATAACGCCTTAACAAGGATCAAATGGATAATGATCTGTCAGGGCTGGTGGATATGATGGGCTTGTTTATTTGCAGCCATAGCTTGATTGACTTAATGGTTTTATCTGTTACAAGTAAATTACTTGTAAAATGGTAATTAGTATGAACTGAAAAACAGATAAGTAGGCTGGAGGACAAGAGGATAGGAAATTGGCTGTCTGTTTCTAAATTGCATTTTTTTGTTCTCTCTACCTAACAATCCTGACACACCAGTGGATCAGTTACTGCCAATTATTTTCCATAGCAACACATTTCCAAGATGTAAATATGTAAGCAATTCTCAGCTTGAGAAAAAAACTAGTATGACAATTATTTAATTTCCTAGGAATACACACAGTTTTGGGGCCAATCTGCTATTGCCAAAGGTACTTCATCATTAGCAAGATAATAAAAAATATGCTTGATGGATCTTTTGCAATGTTTGCGGACAGATTGTTTGGGTGATGAGCTGGAAGTGCTTAAATTTTGAAATGATTCTCACCAAAATTAAAGCAGCATTGCATAGTAAAATCTCAGAAAAGGACCATTTCAGACACTTTATCATATTAGCGTAATATCTTTCTTATTTTACTCTCTTGTTGGGCACATAGACCATTGACATCTGACATTACAAAATGTACATGGCAGAAACACTGCAGCGTAATCAGAAAGAAACAAATATCTGGCACGCATACAGTCGCCGAAGACTGGTAGAATTTCGGTGAACCCAGTGCACCACTTAGACACGGCATGAAGGGAGAAGCTGGACGGTTTTAGGCCACGTGACTGCATCCTATCCTGAAGCGGCTGCCTGCATGAGCATTTGCCACAAGAGCTGTGAGCAGAAACAGAAGCATCGTATATGAGCCAGCATCTGCAACAGGCTTAGAAGAAACCCAATCAGGCTGGCTTTTCCCTTCATCTTGCTTGTGAATCACCCAGTCAGGCTGGCTTTTCCCTTCATCTTGCTTGTGAAACACCCAATCAGGCTGGCTTTTCCCTTCATCTTGCTTGTGAAACACCCAATCAGGCTGGCTTTTCCCTTCATCTTGCTTGTGAATTACCCAATCAGGCTGGCTTTTCCCTTCATCTTGCTTGTGAATCACACAATCAGGCTGGCTTTTCCCTTCATCTTGCTTGTGAATCACACAATCAGGCTGGCTTTTCCCTTCATCTTGCTTGTGATTCACACAATCAGGCTGGCTTTTCCCTTCATCTTGCTTGTGAATCACCCAATCAGGCTGGCTTTTCCCTTCATCTTGCTTGTGAATCATTGCTCATTTGGACAACAAGCTGGACCACCCGAGACTCCAGCTGACTGCCCAGCATGAAATGAGGGGCTGCTGCACCTTTATTTATATGGAGACATAATAACATGCCCAACAGAGTCACTTAGCCAGGTGGACTAACCGCGTTGCGAGTGGGCAGAGTTACTTTAGCGTGCAGGAAGACCTGCAGAAGAGGTTTGTCTGTTTATGTCAACGGAGAATGGTACAGACGTGCTACAGTAATCAGAAGCTCCTGCTCACCGAAAGTGGAGTGTATCTGTAAAGTTTTGTCCTTTTTACCTCTATGATTGTAGCGGCTGTTTACATCCCTCCCGAGGGGTAACGATTACGTCTGTATGGGCTTTACGGGGCCATTGGTGAGCTGGACACGGCACACCCAGATGGTTTTTTTGTTTCCAATAACTTTAATCAGGAGAATCAGAAAACAGCTCTACTCAAGCTCTACCACCATGTGAACTTTCCAGCAAGTAGGGAGACCAAACTAGACTTGGTCTTCACAAACACATCTGATGCACTGCATCCTGCTCCCAACGCTGACCAACTTTTACCAGCATACAAAACATTGCTTGAAATGTTCAAGCCAGTCCAAATACGGATTAGGGTCTACCCAGCGGGCACTGCCTCATCAGTGCAAAACTGTTTCAACAGCACAGGTCAGTTATCGGGAGAATGAGTCTTGTATATACGTATACAAAAAATGGAACCCTGTAGTCAGTGCTGTGAGTAAAAGCAAGACGAGAAAGCAGAGAATAAAAAAACAGAGCTGAGATTGCTACATAATCAATATAATAAAGCCTATAAAATCACGTCTTAGCATTCCAATTAATTCCAAAATAATTACAGTAAAATCCCATTATAGTGGACTCGCTTATAACGGAATATCGTCTATAACGCACAAACAATTTGGTCCCCAGGGCCGCTTTTAGCTGTAGTTTTTCAGCTATAACATGATGTTCCGCCTGCAAGGTGTGTGGCGTGCCGGTGATATCCAGCGCAGATACGTACGTAGTCAGGATTATTAATAGTCACGCATCTGGTCAGGTAAAGTTGGATTACTACATGTACAATATAATAATCTATACCACACGTGTGTCTGCTGAGGTATGGCATGAGTAAATGCATGGTGTCCTGTAGTTGTGTTCTGGGCATACAGCAACTCTGGATGTCACGGACTGTTTTGCCAGGTCCCTTGAAGTCCGTTATAACGGTATTTTACTGTAAAATAAAAGCGTACGCATGTCACAAAGGTGAAACATGAAATGCAATTACTGTAACTGGAAAAAAAACCATTAAAATAATATGAACAGGAAGATATCTTTATATCTTTAGTCACTGTCTACTTTAAAAGTTTATTACTAAAATAGCAAAGGTTACATGCAGTTATTTGTGCAGAACATTTCACACGGATGTGATTTAATGTATTTTTCGGAGATCAATAATATTATACAGTAATAATGACAGGTGAAATCAACCGAGAAGGTTTCCCGTTGGCTATGTGGATTGAACCAGCAAGTTTCCCATTATAAGGCAACAGCATAAACCACTGTACCACCATGCCACTGTACTAAGCGCATGTAACATTTACGTAACTTATGCATTTAGTTTGTCTGCAATTCATTGCCAAGTCAACTCCCTGGCTGTGTTTATGGCCACGGCATTGCCTTTTTTAACGATTACATCTTTGTATTTTTCATACAGCTCCATCAGCAGCGTTTATTCTGCAGCGGAAAGAAACACCGCTCTCTTTTTACAGGCTTTCCGACTCATTTGGTCGATCTATCGTTCATTCATTTATTTGGGCTTCTTCAATATCACGGGTGTGTGCACTAAGTGAGACTATGCAAGTCTGTCTTGAATGAACCTTGATTAATTAAAACTGAACTGCGTTCGTGGAAGGCTAAGTTTAAGTCTGACTTTTTCGAGAAAGTCTGCCTTTTTTTTTTTAGCTACTTTCGTGGAATACCCCCCTGGTCTAGTAGAAAGGGGTTTTACTGGTATTTGCAAAGTTAAATTCTACTCATTTTACAGCTGTTTTGGTATTTTGAAGGAAAAAAATCTGTTGCAATGAATTTATTGCCAATGATTTCATACTGGCAATACTTTCATACTTCTTCAGAACCATTGTTCTCTGCTTTGCATCATGGGTAGCCCCTGGCTGATGGCGCCTCCAACCCTTCACTGCATGAGAACTCCAAGCTGACGATGATGCACCACCGAGAATCTCTGTCCTCCTCAAGTATGGAGTCCCTGAGCCAGGACAACAACGATGACGACAGCAGCCACTTTGTCTCCTCATCCCCTGTCCCCAAGACCTTCCAGAATGAAAGATTCGTCAGGGTCAGCCGTTTTCCAGAGACCCTCTACTGCACCGGGTAGGCTGGAGAAAGAGGGTTCAGCAGGTTGCACACAAGGCCCTTTGCTTCAAAGGTTGTCTGACATTAAACCTAAATGCTAGAGTAATCTGTTGTACTTCTTGCTGATTTTCAGTGAGGATTTATGTCACTCCTTCCTTTGTCATTGTTAACACTAACACTAAGCAGTTGACTCAACAGTTAACTTCTCCCAGTTCATTTGGAACATTGATAGAGGTGTAATGGTACACAAAATTCACAGTTTGATGCATACCCTGGTTTTGGGTTTATGGTTTGGTGCTATTTCAGTACATCAGGGAAATCAGTATTGAAATAATTTATCAGTAAAACAGCAAACTCAATTAAGTACCAGTAAACCAAAAACAATCTATCTATCAATATGTCTGAATAACAAAACCTAGAAAACAATTATTGGAACTAAAAAATAAAAATACAAAATAAGTTCCAGAATATGACTCATAATGAACTAAATCCCATCATTTTGACTATCAATACTAACATTAATGATTTTAAGCACTACCAGGCACGGCTGCCCATAAATGAAAAAGGGGAAGATTGAAGAAGCAATCAGCCCCCCCTTGTCCGCTAGGAAAATTTTATCGTCAGGGTTGGGTTGGCACTGCATATCAGCGTTGGGGCAATACCAACCTACTGTATCACTTATTCCTAATCTGTGGTGATAAACATCCCTAATATTCTCAGCTACTCTTTTGGCCTGTTCCTGGCAGAAGTGGCTTAAATGTCAAAGGGGGGCTAATGTACAGTCTGGCTAATTTGAATAAAATAGAATAGATCTTTATTGCCATTGTTTTAAAAACAACAAAAGATCTTTTAGAAGCTCTGGGATTGACAGCATAACAAAACAGCATAACATAATGTAAACATAACATAGACATAAATCATACAGAATATGCAGAAGTAGTGGTGCAAAATGGTAATAATATAGGGTGTAAGCAAAAAAAGTGCCTTTCCCTGGTTTGCACACACTTGGATGATGTCGTTGCAAATGAGTTTGCATGTTGGATGTGATGACAGCAGCTCCCCGTTTGCCAAAATGATTGACTGTAACTAGCACCAGTCATAACCAACTCATAGCCTCAATAATTTCAGTGTTGAACATCTACTTGTGAATTTTGGTTCTGCCCGTGTCAAGACATATTCTTTCATTCCATTTTGCATTACAAACCGAAAATAATGTGACTGAATGGTACATGACGAATATGTGTAGCATTATAGCCCTAGACATTGACCTTAACCCTTTTGCTGATGACCTTTGTTTTTTTTAGTTTTGAAGGCCGGATTGGTCTCTACTGTTTGGGCTTGCAAAGCTTTCAGCAGTTCTGTTTTGAACTTCAGGAGGAGAGGCAAACGGTAGGTTGGCGTAGTTGTTTATTGATTCTAAGGCTGAATGATTTGGGCAAAATATCTAATTGCAATTTTCCGGACAGATACTGCGGTTGCAATTTGATGTGCGATATTTTTTAAAAGACAAGCTTCAGTTCAATGTTCAGTGCTTAATACAGTGGTACCTCAGAACTCGAATTTAATCCGTTCAGAACTCCGGATCGAATCCTAAAAAGTTTGAGTTGTGATCGAATTTTCCCCATAAGAAATAATGGAAAACCAATTAATTGGTTCCCGGCCCTAAAAAATTACACCTAATTATTATTTTTTTGTCATATCACAGTAACATGCACACCATCACACTTTTACGCTAACTGGTAATGTCATGTCTTTGTCCTGTGAGGAGAAATGCATGCAGCTTGGGGAGAACGTGCAAGTTACAGACATAGTGAAAGTGAAAGCAAGTTCAAGCCCCCAGCCATAGAGCTGTGACACAGCAATGCTAAACTACCATACACTGTTGCTGCCAAATGTAGTATTATTAAATGTACTCTGATCATCTGTTCATTCTCTGGTATTCTTTCTTTTGCAGTGCTTTCTCCAGATTCTTAGAATTATTTTAAGTGAATGCTTTCAAAAGGAGAAAATGGATTCAACCTTTTCCAGCAGTGTCCTTCTGATGCAGCATAAGGTGTCTCTGACAAGTTTTGTGATTGTTTCATTGAATAGATGTTGGATATTAGATGATCACTAGAGTTCAGAATTTCCTGAAATTCATTTAGAATGCTCATTGTGGTAATGTGCAGCTCTTTGGGTCAGGACTTGTGATTGGTTAGCTGTTTGAAGGTATGGATGGCAGAGTGGTCATATCAGTGTTGGGCCTTTGGGCAAAACCCTGAAACCTGAAATCTGTTGCAGGGGCACTGGATAAATGGCTGAACTTGATCTCTGAGTCCAAGTTTCATTCTCACCTCTGTATGTCAGTCTCATGGGGGCGAAAGATGGGACATGTTAAAACCTAATCCCTACGTACTTTTACAAATGAAGCATCACTGTTTATTCTAATTTGTTTGGTTATAGAGTGTTTATGGTAATGGGTTATTTCATTTGCAGGAGCTGGAAGAACTGAAGAAGGAGGCATCTGTGAAACTGCTAAATGCAGAAAGGAACGAAGATGCCAGTTCAGGCTGCTCCACCCTGGAAGAGATGGAAAGAGCTGGAAGGGACAGGCTGGAGCAGGGGCTTCAGATGGTAGTCTTCTTTGTGGCCCATGCCACCTGTAACCTAGCGTTATTAGCACGGTCATGGGTCCACTCTCAGTAATCTGATGCCAGTTGTTCTTCTGGGCTCTGCGGCCTCAGTGATCAGCCTGTTAGGGCTGCATTTTGAAACACAAGGTCTAGCTCGGCAAAAGTAGCATATTACACACAAAAATACACGAATCTTTACAAACAGAAGTTTTATTTTACTTACCAAGTGAGCTATACTCAGAAATGTAGGGATGATACTTGTCCAGAATGTAAGTTCAGTTCTGTGAAGGATCCAGAACATGGTACAAAAGGTATGAACCATAGCAACGCTGGAGCAAAATCAATCTGGCAACACCTTCTCCTGTCCTAGTCTCAGCGTAGGGAATGTCCAGCTGTCAGTCCGTGTGTGTGTAATCATATTTATAAAAGAATGTGTGAATTTGTAAATGCGTACTGAGATTCACAGATGTGTACAGGTATCTGTAAATGTGTAAGGATTTGTCTCTACGTTTTAATCTAGTAGTGAAGAAGATTCTATGAGGGTTGACTTTCTTGTAGCACCAGAATGTAGTCAACACCATGGCGAATTCAGATGCACATTCTGAAAAAATTCTGCATCAATATGGCATTTGAAGATGTAGCCTACATATTGTTTTTTTTAGCAAAACATTGTTCCACAGTCGCTTGTCCGTCTTTGAACAGGTTGACAATTCCTTGCACCAGGCAGTTCATTTTGGCATTTAATTGTATTATTCCTTAGCAGAGAGATTAATTCTTCATTTCACTGCATGAATCTGTTAATCTGAAAATTGTTCTCTTTTTACAGGTTGTGGGCTTTAGTAAGCAGTTGGAACGGCTGTGCCAACACCTGCAGGGCAGAGTTGGTGCTCCCCCAACAGAGGGTGCTGGGCAAATGCTGTGCACCCTCATCTGCAGCCTCCTATTGGTTGAAAGGGAGCTGGCTGAAGTTCAGAACTCTCAGATGAAGGTAAGATTTACACGTCCTATTTTTTTGGCTGATATATTTACCTTGGCATGATTATGAATGATTCTGACTCAACCTCCCAAACGCTACAGCACACCAGCCACGTCCATACAGTACATAAGTTATTGCCTGTTGGCCCCTGCTTAGCTAATGCATTATCACCGCCCCCCGCTGTCCCCATAGTTCACTCCAGTGACCCCAAGTTACTCTTTCAGTTAGTCAAACCCATTTCTCTGTATTTCTCAAGCAGTTCCTTACGATTTTATAGCCCCACCTGCAAAGCCATCCTACTGAAAGTGATGTCTGCTGTGCAGAGCATTCAGGAGAAGCTGCTGTGGTGGGAAGAGCTTGCAGCCTGGCTACAGTCCCAGGCAGCATTGCTGAGGCAGGAGGCAAAGTGCCGGCTGAGGCTAGTAGCTAAGGCCCTGGAGCAGCTGACCAGCGATGGGCAGCTCAGCTTCTCCCACATGGAGGGCTTGCTGTCTGAGCTAATGGGGATGCTGCGAGATGAGCTGCAGCAGTGCAGTGAGGGTGAGGCCATAGGAATGCTTGATCTGACCACTGCTGTACACTAACACTGTAACTTCTATTGCAGCAGCTGCTTCCCGTGCTAACTTGCTGTCGTACACTGCAAATTCATCTTTTCCTCTCTGTGGTCTTTCCTCAGAGTGCACTGGCCAGTTGAAGGAGCTGGTTAGGGAGCGGGGAAGGAAGATAGATGCTAAGAAGAGGCGTCAGCTGAAAGCCCAGGCCAAAGAGCGGAACAGCATCCTGGATACTGTGGTCCAGTATAGGGACCCCCAGGAATTTCTCAAGGTGCCTTACAGAAATATAACTTTTCAGATTTTTGTCTTCAGTTTAGACTACTTCAGCATCTATAGTAGTGTCCCTCATTACACATTTAGGTAAGGTCAGCTTTTCTGTCACCCATGAAGCCTAACTAAGGATGTCCCATGATGTTTGTCTTTCTTCCTGTGAAGGTGTACCAGGCTCTGCTGGTTAGGCAGCGGAAGGAGAGCACTGACCTGGAGGAGCAGCAAGACTGGAAACTGACAGAGGCTGTGTGTGATCTGTGGAAGGTGAGGGGTGTGTGTGTGCGTGTGTGTGTGCATATGAATGTGCGTTCGTGTGTGCATGCACAGTTGTACCTGTTTAGTGATTTCTTTGAGAAATAATTACAAAAACTATGTTTCATCTCTTCTGGTTGTTAAGTTATCTTTTATTTTTCATTTCATTTTAATGAGGCCTCCATGAAAATGGAGCAAATATCCATGCATCGGATTTATTAGTTGAGACTCATGGAGTTACAGCAGCATGCAGCACATTTTAACGCACAAAAAAACAAGTGGGTTCAAGTGTAATTGAAGCGGGTATGGGGTATGAGGAGGTGCCAGCCCTTGGAGGATGGACTCCCATGTTGAGTTTGGATCCTCCCAAGGTTTCCTCCTTTTCGGGAGTATTTCCTTGGCGTTATTGCTTCTGGCTTGCTCCCTGGTGAGTTTGGACAGGGATACTGTGAAGCACTTTGAGACACTAATGGTGATGTGAAAATTCATTATACAAATACAATTGAATTGAACTGAATTTAATCAGATAGTAGAGGAAAATGTTTTGGTGCTGAATTTGCTGCTCAATTAATGTTAGTTAATGGGTGTGTATTAGGGATGGCTCGATACCACAATTTTGACTTCGGTACGATACTAGGATCTAATACCTTGGTATCGATACTAAATC
>JAODUD010000041.1:13843002-13856670 GCA_026784285.1 Stomatorhinus walkeri | reverse complement strand
AAAAACTCAAAAAAAAAAAAAAAAAAAAAAAAAAAAAAAAAAAAAGGAGGAGGGTGGCATGGAGGTACTTTTTGCAGTTTAAAGTCAAACGCATTTATTAAATATAAGGATATGCCAACTTTATACGGATTACTACATTTTGGGTGTCATAATATGCTTCGTTAATATTTTAGGCATACTACTGTTCTACTTATTAAATTATGGATGCAAGCAAACATCTGTGTAGTACCTAAAAGCTGGTAACTGGGACAAATGTTTACACCAGTCATCTGAAGCCCTGGTAATTATCGTGCATTCGCAATATGGTAACGTGCAGCCTTACCCACAACTAATTTTCTAAACTGTAAAATTACTCAATAAGCATGCTACAACAATATATTAGGCATATATTTTATAATCCCCAAATGAAAAGCCTTCAGTCTGCTACCTGGTAAGCTTTAAGCTTCTCTGCATTGAAAGCCAGCCATTCGACGAGGTCCCTGGAGACGACATAGCCAGAGCCGCAGGCAAAGGCTGGGTACACTGGGCTAGAGTACTCCAGCTCCTGCCACTTCCCGACCCGGTCCACTGGCCAGTTCTGCCTGAAACTGGAGCCAAGCCCCAAGAAAGGAGGACCACATTATGCACACACACTGGCGCGTAACTGCAAGAGGACATACAGGAACACATAGCTAGTAATGTCACTGTGGGCCCTTGAGCAAGGCCCTTAACCCCAATTGTTCCAGCAACTGGTTGAACCAGCTTCCTCAATCATACATCGTTTTGGATAAATGTATATGTGTATACAGCTCACACAGTGGCAGGGCAGGTGGCACTTACTTTCCCCACCAGAAGTTCCTCCTGCCCAGGTGCTGGTCCTTGATTCTCCTCAGCACAGCATCCACATCGATGTAACAGTCATCATCAGTCTTCAAAAGAAGCCTGAAGTCAGCATTTCTCAGTGACCTAATGAGACCAAGACACCAGAGTTGTAATAACCATCATCCACACTCTAAGTTTGCCAATTTCCCCTCTGCGAATTCTGAGTCCAGAAGGTTTTGACATCAATTTACTTCAGCCAAGGTATCCATGTTCATGGTGGAACACTACTTGAGAATGGACAAAAATCACCGAAATACCTAACAATATCTTTAAGGATGACATAAAGAGTGTGGCCACCATTTACCTTCAGAAGAACTTCAGTCTTTCTTGGAATGTAGTCATACAAAATCCTGAACTGTGTGTAGTGGAATACTGGACCACTCTGCACTCAAACTTCTCAAAAAAAGTTTTGGATATGTTCAGATCTCCAGACTGAGGCCACATTAGACATTTGATTTCATCCAATTGTGCACTCAAGATTTGTTTCAGTAGTTTTTATACAAGTATTACTGAATTACAGTAGAGGTTCTTCATGATGGAACAATGTTTGTACCTTGGAGTACACTTAGTCCTATAAAATGGCCACATATTCTTGACTGTTAGATAACCATGTAGAGCATTCATTGGACCTAATGACTCCCACGAGGTAGATGCCCACGCCAACAGACGATGGGTTGAAGGCATCCTTTGTTTTTATCCAATCGTTAACAAATCCTGGTGTAGGAAAAAGGGTAAAAGACCACAGTACTGTTCCTCCGCTGCTGAAGGATCCAGCTTCTGGTCTCCTTGTATTAGATTACGTGTTTTGTGTGTCACATACAGTTTTCAAAAAGCAGCCCTGCCATAATATACAGCTTTGTAAATTTCTGAACATACTAGTCTGTTGAAACTGGGTCACAGAAGTGTTGATTCACATTTCTGAGGCTGTTTAGCATTTAGCGACTGTGCTATGCTTCAAATTGCAGCTGCTGTTCCTCTCCACTGATGTTGTCTGTCCTCGTTTGGCATGGCCTGTAATGATTTTTGAGATGTCTTCTTGCTACCAATGTACTTGCTATTCAACTCTTTGTCCTCTTGGGTCTTGGGAAGTGATGATTTGTAACTGTGATTTAAACACTTCAAAGCTAAAGTCCTTTTTCCATGCCGTGCTTCTACAAAACTGTCTACCACTGTTTAGAGTGGTTACTTATTTCTACCATCCATCCATATATTCATCCATCTATCCTTTCATAAAGTGACCTACTAAAGAACGACTTGCTGACTGTACTGAAAAAAAAGTTTCTAGGTTATTGTATATAAAGAAGTAAAAAAACGAACGAACTATAGCCTCCATGCTTCTGTTCAAAATTCTGTGCATTTTAATGGACTCAGCCATGTCGCTGTCATTCCTTTGGGCTGTAGATCCATGCCCTGGCTTTTCTACTGTGAAGGCATATACCCACGACCCCAGCTGAGGGACTTACCACTTGTAGAACTGCAGGACCTTGGATGGGACGTTCCTATAGGTGTCCACCACATTCACAAAAACCAGGTCGCCGTGCCGCTGACTCTCCTGCTCCAGCAGCTCCTCCTCCTGTGCCAGCTGGGCCTCCTGGGTGGTCATGCGGCCGGGGCGCCCCCGCAGCATCTCCGACAGCCCTGCTGTATCTGCGAGTGGATCTCAGAGCTTCAACCAAGTCCCGGTTCACAGTATGACATCATCACAAAAAAAAAGGCAACAAAAGCTTCTTCCCCTGTTGAGTTTCAACATGATTTGTTTGTGTAGATGTTCAGCAATGCAAGTGTACCGTAGATGGAGAAGGTGAATCCTCCTGCTAATCCAGGGAATCCACGTGCGTCTCTGTGTGGCAATATGCCATCTGCAACCTGGAGTGCCAGAGACCCCAAATTAACATTATTTGTCTGGCCATCCATCCATCCACCACAGTCACAGCAAGCCAGGAGCCCATGCTGGAGTATCAAATACTTCTCAGTAATTACAACATGGCTTATCTATTTCCATCATGCATTAGTGAATGTGACAATTGGCAATTATAGAGGAAACACCCTTAGCTTAAAAGATAATGAATTAATCACGAGATAACTGATTCATTAGAAAACTATTAACGCGACCTGTAGCGGATGAGCATGAACTTACGGTGGCTATCTTCAGCACTCCTCCTCCGGTGTCCCAGCACACCTGCGAAACGTTCGCCATCGTCAGATCGGCCGGGTCCAGGGCCTCCCAGAGAAGCGTCCCTTCAAAGCCCTGCAGATGGTGAGGGAAGTTCATTATGGCTGCTTCAGTACTCATGGGTCTCAATCACTCTCCATGATGGGGCTTCTCCAGTCACAGTTCTTCAATATTTTATTTTTTCCAGTTGTAGTAATTATAACCTCCAGGTAAGGGTGTGTTGACCTGGTCGTCATGATATCTGGGCTGTGATGTCCACATGGTCAACTTCTCACCTTGGGTAGGATAAACTTCTCCACCGTTTTGTACCACACTCCATTCCTGTTTCTCCCAGGGCTGTCAGGGCTGAATTGGACACTTATCACTGGCTCCTGGGAACAGGTCATAAAATGTCCATTCATGGAAAATTAACAACTTTTAAATAAAAAATAAAACCTCATCAGTTGGTGCTGAACATACCTGTTGTCTTTATTCTAGCTGAGTTTTTAACGTACAGCATGACAGACTCACCGTACAACTCAGATCTTGACATTTTAGTCAGTTCTGAAGGTTGTTCAGAGATGTATTCATAGTGGAAACTAAATATTTTCTCTTGTTTTAATATTTTAAAACTTAAAATAAAACATGCACAAAAACTCATGAGCCAAAAGTAAAAATTTTGACAACATATAGTGCCTGGTATACACATATTTTGGTCCCATTTTCAATTTTCATATTTAGTGTAGGCACATACCAGTTATGGTAACTATATTCTTTTTCAGAGCTGATTCAGTCCAATCATGTTGCTAAAATTTCCTCTGTACCAGCTATTCTAATTTATGCTAGACATAGAATGCTATTTAATTCTGTAATAAGTGCACCTACGTGAACCGTTCGTTTGATTCACTGAGCAAGGGTCCGAAAAGCCGTAAGTTCAATTCGTTCATCGAACAGGCTCTCGGGTTTTTTGGACTTAGAGACCAGGTACTCGGCCGTTCGAATGTTCTCGGCACCAGACGGAAGTCTAGGAACGCAAAAGTGACGAATGTAAGTGACGAACATAAGAATAAACCTAAAAGTGATAAGACAAGCGCAGGCGGAACATGAAAAATTATTTCGAAATCGCAGGTGATGCTTTTGGATGTCGAAAAGCCAAAGATCAGTTTTAAAAATGTTTTAAAATAATTTTAAAAACCGATTCATTCAGACTTATTAATCGGTTTAACCCGTTCACTAAAAAAACGAGTTAAAAAGAATGATACATTCGCAAATCGGCCATCACTAACTCAAGATAGCTGCTCCCTTTATCAAGATAAGTCAAAGTTGTAGTTTTACACGGTTTATTAGCACTTATTTGTGGCTCATTAAATCAGTCGTACACATAGTACCGTCAAATTGCTATCGGTGGACATGCTGCTACAGTATTTTTATGCACAAAATACCGCGTAATGTGTTGTTATTAACTGGTATTGCCATGAATGGCTAAAAATTAACGGGGCTAGAACCAGGGCCTATTTCAGAAAGCAGAAGTTACATGGTGGTGCAGTGGTTAGCACTGTTGCCTCACACCTCTGGGACCTGGGTTCAAGTCTCCACCTGGGTTCCATGTGTATGGAGTTTGCATGTTCTCCCTGTGTCATCGTGAGGTTCCCTCCAGGTACTCTGGTTTCCCCCCCCCCCACAGTCCAAAGACATGCTGAGGCTAATTGGAGTTACTAAATTGTCCATAGGTGTGAGTGTGCCCTGTGACGGGCTGGCCCCCTGTCCAGGGTTGTTCCTTGCCTATGTGCCCATTACTTCCGGGATAGGCTTCAGACCCCCTGCGACCCTGTAGGATAAGCGGGTTGGAAAATGGATGGATGGAACTTATCTGGCTAGGCCAGAAATCTTGCTTTTTGAAACAGGTCTCTGGTATTGCCAATGGCTTCCCAACCTGGTCAGGTATGCTGTCACTTCACTTGCAGAAAAATTTTGAAACACACGTGTGCGATTGTATCTTAGAATACACTTGGGCACGATGTCATTCCCAGCTCCGACTTCCAACCACCAAGGTAAATGGAATGCAGCAAAATCTCCACAAAGAAAGCCCAAACGCCAGCATTTTGCACCTCCGGAGAGATGAGAGACCTTCTCCAGTGCACAGGCTCACCTCCTGATCCAGCGGGAAGAGCGTGACTGACAGGTTCCCGGGAAGTTCCCAGTTTGGGCTCCTGGGGAACACCCCTAACTGGGTGATCACGACGGGATGCAGAACCTTGAAGTCGAAGCTGATCACCGGGACGTCAGAGGGGCTCAAGACAGGTGCCTGGAGCATGCTGACAATCTCCAACTCTTGTCCAGCCACTAAAAGTCAACATCAGCATGAATATCAGCTAAGCAGACTCCTGGAAATTACTGATGCAAGGTTTGCTGCGCCCTGGGTAAACTCATCTTTGATTTGAACTCTACAGGAGGCCTGGACCTGGTTATCAATGGTGCCCTCACCTCCCCAAAGACACTTTAAAGCGTAAGGGAAGGAGGATTGGGCGTAGAAAAGATGCACCGAACATCTTCAGCCAGACTGAAAAAATCTATGATTTCTAAAAAACTTTTGGCGTACCTGGTTTAATTCACAGCGCAAGTACTGTCTGAAGCCTACTGCCACTTATCTCTGATGAAAAATTAAATTTTGATCCAAATTGGAGTTTTTGACCAACATGTGTTTTTTGTTTTTAAGTTTGTACTATATTTACCATATACAATAACGATTTTGACTAAAATTGTTATTTTTTAATTTAAGACATTATGTGTATTCCTAATAGCATCATAAACTTGGTACACTTTACAATGAGCTCCTGAGGGATAAAGCTTTTCTGCATTTTACCATGTGCTGCTTCTGTCAGGTTCAGCAGGGTACACGAGTACGGGTCTTCCTTGTCCTCCTCTGGTATGTGACACCCATGCCGACCTACAATGAATTTCACCTCCACTCTTCAAGACAACATACAGGACAAAGACAGAAAAAAAAAGATTTTGGAAAAATATGTGTGTGCATAAGAGTTCTTAGTCCCTTTCATTGAATTACAGTCTAAGCAATAAAGCGCACAGGATATTAGACGGGTACCAAACCTGTGTCTGAAATAGGGATGGTTCCGGAGATGCCCCATCCAGGTCTCCCTTATCGCCTCCCTGAGATCATAGTGGTGTCGCGCCGAAAGAATCCCCACCAGTACATCGACCGAAAGCCCACCTGCTGTATTAAATATAAGTTTGCTTTTTCTTTGCTCACACCAGTAGTCATCTGTCTATTATGCAACGCTGTCTCTGCACTACCGTTTAAACGCATGTAACTTAACAGAAACAACATGTATAATAATACAATTAAAAACACGTCGCCACCAAAAATACTGAATGTACTACAAAAAACCGTTTGAGAAATCTTTGTAACAGTACCAAATATTAACCTGTACAGTTATTGTTAATAGTAGTTTTTTTGCATGCAGTTAATGATCGGAAGTGAAAAGACCAGCACTGCTATCTGTTGTCATGAAAGGCAATATCCGCTAAAGTAAAAGTAAAAACAAAAGCTTAATTTATAACCCGACGCGATCAGAATACCTGGATCCCTGGATGACCCACCAGACGGTCTATACAGTATCAACCAGGCATGGATCAGTATTGCCACAATACACGGACACAACAACAGCAATACAGCGCTTCTCATTAACAATGATTAAAGGTAAAATTTCAACTCATTCAGGGAGCTAAACAAGTCTTCATAGCGACACAGCTTTACAAAACACAAACCGATCCCAAATGTGAGCAGGCCGGCCACTATATAGCTGCGGCGCTCTTCATGACGCTCTGCTGGTCGCGTTCCCTGCGTGTGTCACGCAGCGTATGTGCTGCGCGTCAACCCTACCGCAATTCTCTTACCTTAAGGCTTACGGTAACGAATTACCGCACATTTTTACCGTGTAAAATATGCCGGAAAACACTGAAGGTGAACCTGATATTATACTCTGAAAAAATATTTTAATGACCATATCCAAAATGAAGGAAAACGTCCTGTACAATTGCATGAAACTAAGTTCTCATTATTATTATCAGTGGTAGTAGTAAATATGATACTATTGTACTCATAAATTATGCTGAAACAGATGTATTTCAAAAACATCAACAATTTTCACCACCAATTAATTCATAAAAAACAAAATTCCACCAAAATAACACCACATTAGACCTTTCACCTTATTACTTCTAATATTTAGATTTAAATTTATTATTTGGTGACATAATCTCTGCAGATATACGGTTGGCAAGATAATATTTATTCAGTTTTGCCATGTCCCTAGATGATTCTGTTCTTCCTACAGCCCAAACGAATGACAGAAATTTCACAGAAAGCAACAGAATTTAAATTCCTCAATACATTTTTAGTTAGACTAGAAGGATAGTGCCATAGGAAAACATGCAAACCTCCCACAAAGGCCAGGGGTGGGAATCAAGCCCTCAACCCGGAAGGGGGCGGTAAGAGTACCAAGTACTGAGCCACTGTGCTCAGGGCCACAGTACAGACTTGGATACCCTGGTAGATTCAGGGGCCCCAACACATTACAGGGGCTCTTGAATGTGTCAAATTATTTATAAAAAATTGGGCTGGGGGGCCCAAGGCAACATTTTGCCAGGGGGTCCAGAATTTCAAGCTACAGCCCCGATTATGTTGCTCCCTTAAACAGATGCATTTATGCTAAAATTGATTTCAAAATAATTGTTTTCCAATGATAAATACATTTCTTTAAAATATCAATGACATAAGAACTATGTTTAATAATTTTAAAAACTTCTTGGAAAATAAAATATTATTTGAGGAAAAATAAAGGTCAAGAAACATAAATGTATAGCTTTTATTATTTTCCATTTATTTTGTTTAGTCAAACAAACAGTAAACAAGCCTGAGATTTTAGCCAAAAGTGTGTTTTCACATGAATCACATTTGTCTAAACAGCTATGCTTACTTACAATACAGTGACAAACTGCCCCTGTCAAACATACATTATAGGAGAAGGAATATATTCAACTTCAACAATTCTATTCACTTTCAGAGAAGAAGGTAGAAACATGCAAGCCAAATTTCAGTTGATAATAAAATGTCACTTTCACCTGTAATTGCACAATTACACTTTACATTTAGGTCCAAGAATCATCTTTCAGCTGTCCTCCTGAATGTACATTTTCCCAGTTCCCACCATCCTTACAATGAATTCCTAAGGCAGTGTTTCCCAATCTGGTCCTTTGAGATCCCAAGACAGTCCACATTTTTGCTCCCTCCAAACTACCTGCAAATTAGTCCTCAGCAAAAACATGGACTGTCTGGGGGTCCCCGTGAACCGGGTTGGGAAACACTGTTCTAATATATGATCACACGTGTGTTTCAAACTTTTTCTGCAAGTGAAGTGACAGCAAAACATTTGAATAAACTTTTCCCATTTTCATAAATGACGAATTTATGACCTTCAGGCTAGTATTTATAATCTATTAAAGGGTTGACAAAGTCTAGGTAATATAAATATTTTCACATGCGTTCTTTTTCTGTTACAGCCTCACATACACAAAGCCAAATCATTTATTCTAGTCACTTTCATCTCATAATTCCACGAAAAACCAAAGATGGGCGTAAAGCAGGGGTGGCCAATCTTATCTGTAAAGGGCCGGTGTGTATACAGGTTTTTGGGGTAACCTTTAGGTCAGCTGTTCAAACCCAGGTGTGAGGACTCTTCAGCCAATCAGTCCTCTAATTAGTAAAGTCATTTGCAGCGAAAACCCGCATACCCAACGGCCCTTTCTGGAAAAGATTGCCCAACTCTGGTGTAAAGGCTAATCCAGACAGATATTTGGGGAATCTTTTCATAAAGGAAAATTGCTTCTCATTAAAAACATTGTAATGTGAAGATAGTGGACATCAAAGGACTAGTCACTATCCTCATTGGATTAAATGCCTCATACTTTGCTACATTCTCTATAGTACAACTTACAAAACAATTTTAATGTTAATTTTCAATGAGCAGTAGAAATATTACGCATTTCATTTGATACTCTGTGCTCTGCAAAGTAGATCTTTTTTGTAAAAATAACTAGTCTACAAATCCAGCAACATCAACAACAACAACAAAAACTTGTAAATTGTGCTTTTTCGGTCAATACGGTGATATACTGGTGCATTAGGTACACCTTACCCACCGTACTTGGCACTCTACATATGATACAATCTACAGTTTCTTTCCAAAGATGGGAGGAGGCTTAAGTGATCAGACGAGCATGCATGTTCCTGCCACTGTATATGAGTCTAATAATTGCCCAAATGAAGTGATGTGAACAGTGAAGGGGAAAACAACCTAGGAAAATTTGCAAGCAATCGAACGTGGGGGAGGTTTTAAAATGGCTTTATAAAAACATTCTGGGAAGAGCTATCAGATGAGCACGAGAAGAAGGGCCCTTTAATTGCAGGAAATGGTCCAATACTGTGTATATAATTTCAATAATCAGTTCATTAATAACGACGGTTATCTAGAAAAATGTATGAGGAAAAAAACCCTCTGCTATTTTGGGCCAGGTGGTTTGAGAAACATTGTGGACTGAATCCTAATATAGCTTTTCTAATCAGGGCATTGTGCGAACATAAATACAAGCATATACTGAACATGAGATAACTATAAACATATATGAATAGTAATAAAAGGTCCATTCAACAATAAAGATGAGTTTTTAGTAGCCTATTTAGTATTTAAAACAGAGAGATGGAGAAAGGAACAATAAATATTTAGCAAAATCTCTCCTTTACAAGCTGAGGGGCCTATTTGGAAAACTGCATTTTAATTTACACATGCATGTAATTGAACTGGTGATAGCAGTATTTCCTTAACAGTACTCAAGCCTGGAGCCTGGAAACAGATACAAAGTTTGATCTTTGTGAATATTGTAATACTCAGATAATGGAATACAAAGTCAGATGTCACAGATTTGTCACTTTCGTGTTTAGATAATAAGTAATTGAAGGAGACTTTAGTAACTCATATATGAAGTATAATCTACCTTTTTGAACAAATGAATACAGATCATTTTCTGTTGCATCCAAGGCAGCTGCTGAAATGTTGTAAGATGTTCTGCTGCCATTTGTGAACCTGTGTGTGCAGAACCCTCCACTGCAAACATGCGTAATACGAACCGACACTCAGGAGGCTGGACTCTCTAGAATGTTAATCTTATAAACCGGAAAACCAAAAGGCATAAAAAGCTGGATAATAAACTCCGAACAGGGAACAGATCCTGTGCAAAAAATACTGTGACCATAATAACAGTAATACATGATAATCTGCTATTGTAATGGAATAATATAATAATTGAAATGTAATTACTGAAATTACGCAAAGTAAAATCCTGCCTTTTATACACTGCTGTGATCATGGGCAAGAGAGAAAAATATCAAAAGTGTGAATTACGAAAAAGCTAAAGTACTAATAAATGTAGCTAGTGTGATGTTTACTTCCCCCAGATTGTTCATACTGATGTGTATTTCACACACACACTCTCTGGACAGGCGTGAGTGCGATCCGGTAAGGCCAAATGGGTTCCATTTTTGGGTCAGTTGGTTGAGGGTAATCCCAACCAAGGAATCTGGGGATTAGCAAAGATAACGGAATGAGCATGTTTGGAGTGGTGAATCATTTTCCTGAGGCCCACGTGATCCAGTAGCTAAGGTAAACAAAAGACCTTTCTAGGCAGCTGTTCTCTAATAAAGAAGCATAAGGATTCAAAAGGAGACACAGAGAGCTATAGAACTCCCCAAAGATGGCTGACACGGGCCCTCTGGTGACCCGGCCAGAACCACACGCAGTGTCGCGTCTGCCTCTAAACTTCCGCTGATGCCGGTCAACTCCAAGGTGGTGAAGGGTACGGCAGGGACGGCCTGCCTCTGGGAGCGGGCGGGGGGCAGGCACGGAGTTCAGAGGATGGCGCAGAAGAACTTCTTCTCCCGGAAGGGGTTCTCGGAGGCAGGCACCGGCACAATGAGTGGGTCCTCCCGTATGTGGGCGTCGCAGTACGCCATCAGGTCAGCCGCCGCCTTTGACACCTAGGGGATGCAACACGCAGACACACGCACGCATCATCGCTGGAGGAAACCAACATAACCAGACATAACCAATCTGATCCGGATAGAACCAGCCCAAAGCACCTCCGGCAAGGCTTAAGGTTCCACTTTCAAGAAAATGAAGTGAGACTTTAGACCCTGCTAGTGAACAAATAGGTGAAATATCATCCTTACGTCCTTGTCTACCTCCCCCCCCCCCTTTATTTTGAGCTAAGTGTTTTGAATGCCTGGCAAGACAAGGCATTGGAACTTGGAAGGACACAGCTGGTGTTATGTTTTTTTTTTTGGGGGGGGGGTGTTAACTGTGAAGTAGTCTAAAGGCTGATGTGTAGATATGTCGATATTATACACAATGGATTCTACATGGAAATTTAAACCAGCCTTAAGGCCCAGCAGCCAAGCACAACTTCACGCTAACAGTTGGGCCACGTCGTGAGAATTGGCGAAGCTGTTACTTCGCGGCTGTACTGAATGACTGTCAGTGTACGGGTCACATATGTTGCTCTGGGTAACTGCGTCTGACATACTCACTATCCGTAAAATGTAAAAATGAATTAATGAAGGAGCACTGTTTACATAGAAGCTAATATATTACTGTGTCATTCATATCGCTTATAGTAACAATTTGAGATTAGGTGCTTTTATTAAGCTATTAAGATGGTTTTATGTTTATGTGCAATATCATAGTTGCTTTCACCCTCATCTCCTACACTAAATCTCCAGATGTGCTGTACTGTTGTATTTAGCTGAGAATCCTTGTACATGTAGGAGCGAGAGGAAGTCTGAAATACACTGTGAAAATCATGGTAAAATGAACTTTACTTTGTCATCTGACACATTAAGCCACAGCCTAAGAACACATATACAGCTAAATTGATCACAATAATCCATTAAAAGTCATATAACCTACACACATGCATTTATCCAGAATGAAATGCCAATTTTTGGGGTTCAGTGCGTTGCGTTTCTATCTTGCAACTCCAAGGATGAGGGTTCAACCCCAGTTGCTGTTCTGTGTGTGCAGTCTGCATGTTCTCCATGTGCCATGCAGCTAGTGGCTCTAAATCACCTATAGTGTGTGTGTGTGCTTGTTTCCTTTGTCGGACAAGCATCCCATCTAGGGTGATCCCATTCCTCATGCTCTATGCCTCACAAACTAGACCCAAGGCTGCCTCTGAGACCCTGTACTGGAACAATAATTAGAAAATGTATGGATGGAAATTCTTATTTTTAAATATCCCTCTAAATGGACCGCAGAGCTCTATCTTCCACTGCTTGCACAGTTGTGTGCACTAGATAAGAGTCACACCGAGGGAGTGTGTCTAAGGACAGCCGACTTCAAGCTAGGCTCCCAGGGGTAGCTATGACGAGAGGGCTGAAGGGGTGGGCGGGGCAAGAAACTGTGCCCATCTGTGCCCACACCTGAGACTCCAATCATCCTCCTCCCAGCCAATGACACGGCGACATGGAGAGTTTTTCAGAAGACGCTTTTTCAGGCAATATGGAGGACCCGAAACCGCTTCTCCAGTACAGGATGACAGTCAGCCTGACCCCCATCCCAGGAAGTTAGGAGAGCATCACAGGGAATGAGACACTCACTATGGCCAAACTAGTGACAAAAGCTGACGCAAACGGAATGCCTTTTCACAGGAAAGACATGAGCAGAGCATGCAAGAATTACACCCAGACCCAAGGTCAGAACTGACCCCAAAGCCCCAGGAATGAGAGGGCACAGTGCAGCAGAGGTATATAAATATATAAAGGTATGATGTTAGGGTGTTTTCTATAGCAAACATCATGGCCTCATGATAGATATCTAGTAATATCCATCCGACAAATAGCCATATTTATATACCACTGTGTTTCCTTTGGGATTAATAAAGTTTCTGTCTGTCTGTCTGTCTATCAGGATTGGTCACTGTCCTGCCCCTTTTTGTATGTCAGTTCCCCGTTTGACTGGCAGGTGTCGCTGGCCATCCTATTTGGTGTTATCTGCTTATGTTCCTCGGGTCACCACATGACATCAAGGGCTGAGCTATATCACCAAGGCGTCCCCTTTGGTTGTTGCTAGAGGCCAGCCTCAGTTATATCTCCCCTGATGTTTGATACTTTTATCTGTTGATTGCCCTTACCTGTGCTTGTTCCCAGTGCTTGTCACTGCCCACACCTCTCTCTTGTCTTACACCTCATCATGTCTGTATTGAAGTACCTGCCCTTGTGTTATTTTTGTGTTGGTCAATGTAGTTGTTCTGCTGCAGTTGTTCCTCTGTTGCCCCCTGTATTTGCCTTGTGCGTTGCTGTGTTGCCCCCTGTATTTGCCTTGTGTGTTCCTGTGTTGCTCCCTGTATTTGCCTTGTGCGTTCCTGTGTTGCCCCCTGTATTTGCCTTGTGCGTTCCTGTGTTGCTCCCTGTATTTTCCTTGTGCGTTCCTGTGTTGCCCCCTGTATTTGCCTTGTGCGTTCCTGTGTTGCCCCCTGTATTTGCCTTGTGCGTTCCTGTGTTGCCCCCTGTATTTCCTTGTGCGTTC
>JAODUD010000041.1:13827429-13842902 GCA_026784285.1 Stomatorhinus walkeri | reverse complement strand
TTTGCCTTGTGCGTTCCTGTGTTGCCCCCTGTATTTGCCTTGTGCGTTCCTGTGTTGCTCCCTGTATTTTCCTTGTGTGTTCCTGTGTTGCTCCCTGTATTTGCCTTGTGCGTTCCTGTGTTGCCCCCTGTATTTGCCTTGTGTGTTCCTGTGTTGCTCCCTGTATTTTCCTTGTGCGTTCCTGTGTTGCTCCCTGTATTTGCCTTGTGTGTTCCTGTGTTGCTCCCTGTATTTGCCTTGTGCGTTCCTGTGTTGCTCCCTGCTTTAGTTCATTATTTCTACCTACCAGCCTGTGTTTTAGACCCTTTGTGGTTCCTTTTGTTTCTTGTTTTCTTTTAAGATAAAATCCCTTGTTATATTTAAGCCAAAGCATGGATGGTCCCTTCCTCCTCCACTATGCCCATCTGTAACATCCATCATCCATCTACCCATCTAGCAGAGCTACAAGCCCTTCCATCAGAGTGAACAGGTCCCAGACTGTGGTCCTGCGCTATATAATCCTGCTGGTCCCATTTTGACCTCTTCACCAACCCCCAGCCTATCAGGACGCCTGTCCTACAGCTCCAGTCACAACAGCTTTATGGCATTTTGGAATTTGCACCAAATGGGGAACAGAAAAAGCAGCGGGCAGCAGGCCCCTGGATTGCATGTCATGCAGAGCGGCGTGGAGCAGGCAGGCTGTAATTACGCAGCCGCCTGCTAGCAGTGCGTCCTGCTATTAGCTGTACCATGCTTGCCATGAGCCTACATAACATTGAAATAATTGTGCTTTTTTTCTATTTATCTACATGGAACTGCTTAGTAAATGTAACCTAGCAGGACTAACGCTTGACATCAGATGGCACCATGGTAATACAGAAGTACACCGCTAGTCTTGTGAATTAGTAATTATTTTTAAATTCATAGACAACACTGTGTACACATTATACACTGATTGCAAGTGGATAAAGAATTAAACTAATATTTTTTATGATATTATTAAAAAAACAAATAACCAATAAATAATATTAAATATGGTTTTACATTATAAATATTTATGCTATTTAATACTAATATAATACGTTAAATGAATAACTGACCTTCATGACCTTTATTTTGCCATATTTTAGGATAACGAAATTATAAACAACTAAATTGACTTGACTTTTCTTTTTAAAGCTTTAAAAAGGAACATTATTATTCACAAAAACTGGCCGATTCATGAAAAAATGTCTAAACAAGATAAAATACGTTGCACTATTTTCCAAATAATATGTGAATATTTCGAAATGGGAGTTTATTATTTTTAATTATACTAATTTTCCAAAAAGGTCTTCAACGCAAAGCAAATAAAAAAAACTTTTTTATGGAAAAAGGCACATCAGATATCACATTAGTATAAACGGCAAGACATAAGGAACATTCTCATAAGGAATCACTAAAGTTAGTTAAAAGATTAGCATAAAAAGTAACAAATAAAACATTCCCAAAAAGCACAAAGACGCGCACGCACACACGCACACACACACAGGTTTGTAGTTATATCTTTGTGGGGACCCTCCATTCATTTCTTTGGGGAAAACTCTAATCTCAACATGACAACCTTAACCTCAACCCAACCCTAACCGTAACCATAAGTAATCAAACAAAATGCAAGACATTTAGCATTACACACACACACCGATATATAGGTATGTCGAAATGTTTCAGAAAAGGTTATTTCACAGGAACGGCTTTTACTAGCTGTATCTGATCTGGAAGCCAGAGATTACCGCGAGTCTGCTTATGCAGTGAAATATTATAGTACTTAAAATGTAGAGCTCTGCTCCCATAGAAACAGGAAGCAAATCTGCGGAACCCTCATAATATCTGCTTTTTGCCTGCGTCAGCTTTGATAAATTAACCAAGGTTGCTCATTTACAATAATCAGCATTATCGCCAGCGAACAGAGGTCGCGTCGTCTCTGCAGCCGACCTGCTACACGTCAGGACGACATATATATGACCTGTAATGCTCATTTTGTGCCGCAGCAACGCTCTTATAAAAAATATACTCATAAAGTTATATGCTGAATCCTTATTTGACAAAATGACAAAAAACTAATTACTGTGTTTATCCAAATTTATTACAATTATCATAGGCCGATTGAAGATATCAAGGCTGTTAGGCCTAGTCGAATTTTTACTTTAATCTTATTGCGTCCCCCTTTTTTTAAAAAAAAAAATGATAGTGATTTGTGTTGACAGTAGCGGCGGACAGGGTTTGCATTACGACCACGGCCATCGGAGAGACGGGTAATTTCAGCGTCATTCTTAGCCTGACGACAGACGAGGGCGGACCTCGTGTTACTAACTGCAATTAAGACTCAGTAGATAATTCCACGGTGCAAAAAGACAGCAAATAAACCTTACATATAGAATCCAAAGTATGTAAGTTAACTGAATACCGTAAACTCGTTACGTTACTTGTCATAGCAGTCCGATGTATCTGATGCGTGGTGCCAGTCTGTCTTACAAATTTTAATCATTTTTATTTGTTAGTGTCGTGTAATGTCTACTGGCATATAATGCAATTTCAAAATAGGTATCCCCCCAGCTCAACCGCTCCCTCCCAAAAGAGTTCTGTTTTTTATTTCCTCACCTGCGCCCCCCTGCAATTCCTTCGCGACCCGATTGATTCGGAAGCGATATATATAGTAATGCATGGAGCATGCGCATACACTGGTATATTTACTTTATAAAGGTTGCCACACCATTTATACAGAATAGAAATGTATAATATTAGTACAGCTATCTGACGGTAATCTCTTGCATAATTTCTGCAATGAGACACACATTTCAGAGTCAGTGTGTGTATGCATCTGCTGTGAATAATAGCATAGAGATTAACTTTGTATCGCACAGGTCTGAGTGCAGCCTTCGTTAGACTTAATTACTTAGTCTATACATGAAACAACACAGTATCACAGTCTACAGGACTCCGCCCACCAAGAAAGCTGAAAAACGGTATAACAGCCCTCTGGTAGGTGGAAAAAAATCTACTCAGCCCCTTGGGGACAAAAACCAGAGGGAACTGGTGAAAATCAGCTTTGCTGGTCAGCCAGTCAGCCTGCATTCATGGGTATACGTGTTGTGTGTCACATATGTGGCATACAAACACGTACGTTCACGTGTGGAGTCCGTCACTAGCTTGTTGCCCTATGAGCTGCAAACACAGGCTGTGTCGAGACCACCACCATGAGGGTGGGCAGCAGCAACAGCTCCAGCTGGCCCTGAGCCTCATGGGAAGGTGGAGGTGGCACCCTGTCCTTGGATCAGCCTATCCTGCAGGGGGCGCTAGTAAACACAAGCCACTTCCATGTGCATCCGGTGATGCAACTGCTGCCTCTGAGGCATGGGGAGAGCAGTGAGTGATAGATACTGACATGTATGGAGATGCAGGGACCCTGCAGCACAGATCCTGCGTACCGATTGGACCTTTTTATTTATAACTGATGTTTCATGTTCCAAGACAAATCACAGTTTATGGAAACTTAGAAAATAGACTGTGATATTACCGCAGTGCTGACCAGGATAAGTGGATGGTTGGATGGTTGGATGATTGTGATGTACAGCCTCCTACTTAAGGTCATGCTTACAGGCTTCTACATACCGAATAGGACTGTTCCCCTTTTTTCCAATTGATATCCCAGAAGATACTGGTAGTCTCCTTGATTTGAGTTCAGTTTTTATTTCTGCACTACAGTTCCTGTCCAAGCCTCCGAATCACTGCAGTAGTTTGGCATCAAAGTGCACTTTTAGTCGGGTAGATGAAGATACTCTACAGATACAGTGAATTTGAATTACAGGTGTGAAAACTCAACTGATTCTGAATGGCATTCGCTTGCGCCATGACTTACATTATATCTATTCATCTAGCAGATGCTTTTACACAAAGCAATGTACATCTGAGAAAGTAAGGTCAGCCAGTCCCTGGAGCAGTTAGGGTTAAGGGCCTTGCTATGGGCACAATGGTGACATCACCAAGCATGGGGTTTGAACCAACAACCTTCAGACCACACTCACACAGTCCAATCCCAAAAAGCCACCGCTTGTGCCACTTACTTAGCACTTAATATATGAAAATACTGTGGTGTTTGTAAAGTTACAGACACCTAATGTCAGTTAGCCTCTGATATATGTGATGAGCTTTAGCCAAATTACCCCCATACATTCCCACTGTGAGGGTGTTCCTCTGTTGTCAGGTTAAACTACCTGGCTTTCAGCAGGAAAATGTGATACGGCACTTCACTAACATCTACATGTAGAGCTTCACTGCAGTGCCGGGGGCCCCTTAGCTGTATAGACACGCACGGCTCCCCCCCACCTTTATTCTGTCCATGCAGGCCTCCATCTTCAGCTGCTCCACGGTTTTCCTCGCCTGTGAGATACTGGCTGTGTTGTTGTTGGCCATGGCATCCTTCATGGTGGCCTCCTGCAAGGTCACGTGAGGACAGGTCAGAGCAGCGTTTCCCAATCCCGCCATCAGGGACCCACAGTCGCTCCGTGTTTTTGCTCCCGGGAGCTGGGAGGGAGCAAAAATGTGGACTGTCTGTGGGTCCCTGAGAATTGGACAGCAAAACACAGAGTTAAAGGATGCAGACAAACAGCGTCATCTCACCAGTGACAGAGAATCTACAATCTGAGATGCTCCATTTAGCATATTATACTTTGCTGATTTGCAAATGTTCATGTGTTTCATTGGTACACTTAAGCCATTTCAATCTGTGAACACCCCACTGGCCTTTTAAAATGTTTTATTTCCACTTGATAAAAATGTTTGCATGGAAAAATCCCCATGAAAGATGGCTACTTAGTCACAAGCATCTTTACTGCCTCACAACATTGGTGGTACAAAATCTATTATATACAAGTCAGACATTTCTTAATGCTTGTTTTCACTACAGGGTGTCAGGTCACTCCAAAGTCCCAACCCTCCATTTTCTGTTACCTATTCATGGTCATGGGGGTCTGGTGTCTATGGGAACAAGGCAGAGTGTAACCCAAGACTGGGCTCCAACCGTCACAGCGTGCATTCACACACCATTCTCACTCACTCACACACACACACACACACACACACACACACACCATTCGGTAACTCCAATGAACCTCAGCACGTTTTTGGACTGTGGGGGGGAAACCGTAATATCCAGAGGAAACCCCACAACGACACGAGGAGAACATGCAAACTCCACACACATGGAACCCAGGTGGAGACTCAAACCCTGGTCCCAGAGGTGTTGAGTGACAGTGCTAACCACAGCACCACCATGCCCCCCACTCCAACATCTCATATTTACTTTTTAAATATTTCTTTACTTTATTTCTATTTACCAGATGTTTTTTTTCAAAGCCACAAACAAGTGAGGCAAACGGCACATTACAAACATACAGCTGTCAAGGAGTTGAGGCATTTGTGTAGCTAGGCTGAGCTCCTGGCGAATACCCAGGAATAAGGGTAAGCATTACCGGAGAAAGAGCAACACATTTTCAGACTGTTTGAGAGTGTTTGTGGAGGCCACCAGGATGGTCCTCTGGAGCCATTTCTCCACCGCTGAAGCACAGTAAGGTCAGCAGCCTTTATGAACACGAATAATTAGCATAACTAGCTAGCATCTGAAGATGCCACATACATGGATTACAGGGTTTGCTCTTGGGAAGCTGACCTGGGGGCGTTTGACATGCTGCCGGCTCAAGCAAGGATTACGGTCTCTCTACCTGTTAATGAATCCATCCCCTCAATTCCATGAGCATCTCATTAATGGATCCGATGAGCTCTAAAAACAGTTTACAAAGAGGCGGAGAACACATTGTCCATGATCTAATTTACTTCACACTTCAGTACATATTTAATTAGTGTTAACACTTTCACCAAGGATTGGGGAAAGGCAGAAATTTGCAATAGGTAAAAAGAATGAAAAAATCAGAGCATGTGAAGGTATGACTGAGGCAGTGGGCTGGCTCATAATTGTGCTGATTTACTTCTCAGGTGCATGGTTCTGCTCTGCACCTATTAGTGAAGTACTTTCTGCTCAGCTTCTACAGTACTCCAGCTGTGTAAATGGAATATCTGCTATGAGATGTTTAAAATGCATCTGTTCAGTACTCAACAGATGTGTGTGTGTGTGGGGGGGGGGGGCTCTACTGGGCTAGCTCCAGCCACACGCTGGCTTTGGCAGACTCCACCGGAGCCCATCTGTGAGCGGGGGGGGCGCAGATGCCTAAGTTGACACAGTCAAGGCAGAGGAGCTGGACAATTTTGCTAAAAGACCTGCCTGGGGACTTCGGGGTCAGTGTCAGATGACAGAATGTCAGGGGGGGGGGGCATATACGGAGCAAACAGAGGTACTAAAATGTGTCATGTGATGGAGGGCAGCAAGTGCTCTGCCAATGATGACGTCAAGACGGCAGCCAATAGCAATGGCATACACGTGTAATGGGGCTGACAGTCTGTCAGCAGTGATCTGTTAATTGAACGTGAGGAACTCCAAATATAAACAGCACTGCTGCTGGTTCTGAGGGCCTATTACCCTCCACGGATGTGCTCGTGAACTGTGATAAGCTGGCCTGTTTCGAAGCATCGGAACCAATACCCATAAAGTGAAACACGACGGTTTCATAAAGAATTTATTACGGCAAATGAAAGGTTCTGATAAAGACTGTTTCATTACAGCTGCTTAGGAATTAGGTGTCTGGTGTAGGGACAATTACGGATTCTGCACAATTAAATGCTGATTATTTAATACTAACTAAAACTAACCAGAAATGATGTAAAAAGTATTGTGCTATTATGATGACACTGGCAGCCTGACTGTACAGCAGGGTGTAGGTGAGAGCTTGTCACTTCAAATAGACTCATTTATACAGTTGATCTGTTCTGTATCTATATTTACGATAAAAACAAATTTATTCATATTACAAATTGTGATAAAACTCCGACTGCCGGTCAGTTTAAATGCACGACAAAAATGACCAATTTCTTGCTTTTTAGGCCATGTGATAAAACAGAAGGCTTTAAACTGGCATAAAATGTCAAATAACAGATTTGAACCGACATTCATTTATTCATTCAAAATACAGTATATTCTCGCTAGGCTTGAGTGGTATCCATTTCTTCATGTCGTCATACCTTCCAGACATTTCACCCTTATACAGGATACAATAAATAACGTAAATCAACTAACCTACTGTAAACTCCTGAATCAGAGATAGTTTGAACCGGCTCATCATTGTGGACGTTGAATGCTATGGAAACGAGGAGACAAATCCTTGCTGAAGTTTTAAAAAAATAATAAATCACCCTTCATGTATTGATATCACTGTCACTGCCCGATCTGCGATCACATGCACATGATTCAGGTTTGCCGTACCATGCTCCAGCAGTACACGTCACGTGTTGTTTTTGTATCATCGACAAAAAAATACCGCGTCATTCTTCGACTTCTTTGTTTGCTTATTTTATTTATTTTTACTTAAGTGAGGCTCCAATCCCAGTGACGTTATGGAACACAGTACATCACCTCAAAGCAGCATATCCTTATGACTTTCATAGTAAGAGTCACCTCTGTATTTTTTTCGAAATTAAAAACAATACCATTGGGATTTCTAAATACCGGGGTATACCGTAATACCGTCCAAGCCTAATTCTGATGCGAGCGCAATGAAGACCCCAATGCATCATGGTTACTGTGCCATGCCACATTTTACATGGATACTAAAAACCTCTTGCCAGTAAAGTTATGATTTATATACGATTGGATTTAATGTATGCAGCCCCAGGACACTGCTGGTATTTTCAATGACATCCGCAAGTTACCTTGTTCCCAGTGATGCCAGAAGCAGGCTCACTACATCTGACCGTGGTGCCTAAATGTAATCCTCCCTGACACAGATCGATAGCTAATATGAATGACGCCCCTCCCCCGTACACTGTCTAAACGCACCACGCCTCAATCCCCCCAATATCTCCGCCGGGCTCTCAAATCACGGCGACGCCCCATCCGCCATGCATGGCCCATATCTAAATGTTACCATAAAACCTCAGGACCAGAAAGCATCCGCACCTCCTGACCAACGCTGCTCGTAATCAATCAAGCAATCAGGCTTCGCGAGCTCAGCCGCGCCACCCTTAATAGATCCTCCTTCTCAGGAAGGAAAGAGTGAGCTGGCTGCCCTCAGCCACCATCCATAAACCCCACGCAAGCCAGTTGCCAAGGCAATGTCAGAGCCGGATGGGCCACGTCAGTCCCGCCAGGGGACCCACAATAAAAATTAAGAGCCTAATAGGCGGGAGCCTTAATTTACCAGCGTGAGCCGATGGAGTAAATGCACAGAACAGCTGCCTGAAACATTCAGCCGAACGGCTGGCTAAGGCACTTCGATGTTGCATCTATGCCAGGTGTCAGTCAACAAGTCATTTTTAAACCCGGAACCATGGAGATGCATCTCTGCTAGTTCCGGAATGGGATGGGGTCCCCGTTTGCTCACACAGGGAGTTTGCGAACGATGCTGTGATGTTCCTTTGCTGATGAGGGACGAACCTCCTCCTGAAGTGATTTATTTATTTATTAATGCCTCCATATGCTCGTGTCAACTTGTGACAAAAACAAATTAACTTTCACGCACCTCAATATGGATTAACGTATAAGCATGAAAAAGCACACTGAGAAATATACCCATAATTAACAGTTTAAGAACAATTAAGCATTTCAGTGTTTTAAATCAAGAAACCATTTATCATATAAGAATGTCTGTGTGTAACTGTATATGTATGTGCGTGTATAATCAATAACAGTAATTTACCCAGATCTAAAAGGTGTATTTGGGTTTCTCGCGACTAATAAAATACAGTTATTCCCATTCGGTCTAACATCTTAGATACCAAATTGAAAAATTCTGAAATGATTCTAATAATCTACTTTTCCTCTGAATGAGGACAGTGAAAGTACACTTTCCTCTCTTACGTTGCGCAAGAATTAACCCCCTTCCCCCCGATCGTCTAAAACAAATTGAACTTGTATTAAAATCGCTGATGATGACCGTTTTCAAAGGATGTTATCCTGAAATCAAGGCGTCTGCACAGGGAGAGAGTTGGTCACCTGGTGTAAAAAAGGGAGGTGGATGCCTAAATTCAATTAAAATCTAAAACGATAGCTTACAGTCGACACGGTATAGCACGGGGGTGCCCCTCAACATCCAAATTACGCCAGCGGTCCTGACTGTCATTACGGATCACACATCACTTTCATTAAGCATCTTAAGTAATTCGATATTTTATACCGCCCAGTGCCTCTGATGCATAGACATTAATCTTCACCAAAACGTCACATAATATTTACCCGAAAACTCTCGGAAGGCTGAATTATGCCAAATATACATCAGAGATTGTGATGGCTGAGCTCGGTGTAGCTTAAAGTAGTGCAATTCTAGTGAAATATTTACAGTATTACTGCAAATAGCGGCTTCCCTGGTTCTTTTTTCCTCCATTGTCTGACACGAATGCAGCTCTCTGCGTTTGCCAAGAAAGATCGTTTCGGACTTTACCATATATCATTTCACATAATTGTTACATTTCACCAGCATTCCCCCTCGCTTGATGCCTATTTAAGCAACCATATTCAATTTCGATATGAAACAGAGCTATTGGTTGTGCCTGATTGGAGGAGAGAACTCCAAATATACAATATAAACGTGTAAGTGTCGCTTTACTTACCTGAAATGAGCGATTATCCGATATCTGGGGAAATCGCACCAATTCCACAGCTATAAAAGCAGTATTAATACGAGCGAAGGGGAAGTCGCTCCCAGATAAGAGGAAAACCCCGCACCGACTGTCACTGTGTTAGCGGGCTGAGTGATAACCAATGTAGATGCTCCAGCTTCATGCCAGGCGTTTCTCCCACCCTAATACGCCGTGCATGCACGGAGATTTCGCTGAACTGAACGGTGTACCCGACTACCGCTAAACTCCAATCCCGATCAACAATTCTGCACCCCTAAATACTGACAATACGGCTGGGGGAAGACCTCTCTGGGAGGATGTGAACGCGGATCAGGCGGATGCGGTTGAGGTCGACTCCACACCCAGCTCTGCTCCCGATCACGCCCTGGGCTGCGAGCACTCCGGAGTGCACATCCCTCAAACGCGATCACGCAGCGTCCGTGTGAAATATTCCCCTTTGCCTGTCATCAGATACCGCAACTCCTCCATTTCCTTTGTGCACAAATAAGAAAATGGCATCCCGGTGCATTTTATGTTTGCTTCGGCCGACTGGCGCTCATTGCTGTTGGAAGCTCTTGGGAACTAGGATTCCCTGCTTACTTTTACATCACCGTTTACATCACCGGGTCCCCCAGTTGTTCAGTCTTTAAGGATCGGGAGCACTTGTGAAAGAAACTAAAAATTAGGACCCATCAGCAATTAATACGACTATGCTCATTGACGATGTTGTTTTTCTATTCTATGTGTCCAAAAAAAATATGTGAGATGAACCTAGAAGCAACGTGATACTATGTTATTACTTAATTATAGCTCTATTCATACAAGATATTAGTACAGATCCATTCCCGTTTGCTGTGTTATGTCTGCTTTCAGTTCCCAATAAAAAACGACCCGACATAATCCTAAATCAACGCCAATTAATTGAAATCTGTGTAACCAGGGGCACCACCTTAATGACGTTAAGAAATGTTGGCTTTGTTTCGCCATTACCACAAAAAGCAACATTATTGACTCTTCCAATCAAGGTATCAATCAACATTTTTCTGAAATTGTAGGTCAGATTATAATTGTATAAACAGGCCTCTAACCCACAGACAATGACTTATTTGCCGATTTGCGCCAACCAGAAGGGACGTTTCCTACTGTAATACATTATAGGTACAATGGATGGTCTGCCAAACCCTTCCCGGAAAGTGGTACAATTCAGCTGATGCTTCTACATCATAGGTTGTTATAGTTATGAACTCGAGGCTGTGGTATTTTAGGACATCGGCTTATTCAGTAAAAGCAAGGACAAAAATCAGTTACAATTTTTCGATGTGCATCCTAAATATATATCTTCTACTATAGCTAATTTTCGTTTGCGGCTGTAAAACTGTAAGAAATTATCGATGGCAAATGGGATGTACGCCGGGGTGCATGATGTCTGGAACAGCCAACAGAGATCCCTTACAACAGTTTCAGTGTGACACGACATAACGTAAAAAGAACAAGAGCATATATAGGCCTATATAAGAGAGAGCAAGTAGTCTGGGTTGATACGGGGACCAGCTGGAATAATTTAAGACCGGAGGGCAAAACACTAGGGGCTGTTTGTGCGGTTCTGACAGTAAGGTGTTTTAAAAGGAGAATAACGTTACGGATCGGTGGGGTGCCGAAGATTTCGGGGCAAAAACACAACCAGGTTTAGAAGGAAGACAACACGCATTTCAACATTTCACGAATAATTACATTTATGTTCTCTGGATGTATAGTGCATACTTGGGACAGGTAAAAAAAAAAAAAAAAATGCTTTCACACCCAGGCGACTTATCTTCGACAGAGAAAAGGGAAAGCACCGTTACAGAACTGGCGCGACAAGTTAATTATGATTTTATAAAAAAATTAGTTTAAGAAAAAGAATACAATATTTGAACTACATTTTGCAGGGATACTTCATACCGCTTTGTCGGGATTTGATTACAGGAAAACAAATGATCGACTTCTGGACACAGAAACAAACTGGGAAAAACAACACATGTTGAAATTACGGATGTGGTCCGCATGATCCGTAAGTACAGCTAGCAGAAAGTAGATTGGTTGAGTATATCAAAAGAACGATTTGTGTTTGTATAAAAAAAGTGTTCCGGGTAGGAGTCATATGGGAAAATGGAAAGGAAAAGGCGTGTCTCACACAAAGAATCCTTCTGATAATGGAATTTAATAAATAAAAAAAACATTTTAAAAGGCTTTTAAGAGGCCACCTGCTACATTAAAGGGAAACTGTTTTGCACCCTCGACTATTAACCCTTTCTTACATCGACTCTCTATGCAAATAATAATAATAATAATAAATAATGGATAAACTCATTTAAGTTCAGAGTGGATAACAAGCACAGGTCGTGAGAACCAACACTGCAAACTGTCGTTAACAGCTGCTATGACGTCATGGTATTGCACTGGCACGTGGTCCCAACCCCAGTTCCACGCGCCGTCGACGGCATCGGACAGGTCAGGACCGGACCTTGATCGCTCACAGAGTACGGAGCAGTCCGCTTTCACAGCCCCCGCATATCACCAATGAAGACAGATATAATTACAAATATAATCACAGAAAACAAAGGACTGTCTACATACGCAGGCAGATCTTTAAAATTCACAGAATTAAACGTCTCTTAAAAATACCTTAATCTTTATCAAAATAGCTGCTTTTTTGCACAGCACATTCCTCAAACAGCACCACGTATGGCATCGTGCAATTTTAAAGGTAAAATTTAAGGTAATGTGAGGTGTTTGGGATAGTGGCTCACTTTAGCGGCTCACTCATCGTAAAACGTGCAGGCTCATAAGGGTGGGATCTGTGAAAAAAAGCAGCCTTCAGCGGAGCTCTGTGGATCCACAGAGACTTCATTATGAGACGCGGCTCCAATTACCGCGACAGTCTACAAGTAACTATTTCTAAAGCACTGCAGCAAAGTATTTGCTATACTAGCAGAATTTCAGCAGCTGGTGGATTCTACCCTCCTACCTGCCCGTCCATTTTTTCTATTCCCCGTCTCTCTAAAAAGTTCCCGTGTGATTTGCAGGAAAAGTATGGGAAGATGGAAGGAACAGCATGCTAAACAATGGAATGTCATGTCAAAAGGACAAATGGGAAATAACATAACAATTTGCACATTTAACATCAACAGATTCATGCACGTGAGCAGAGTTTACTGAACAAACAGAACAAAAAAAAAAACAGCACAGGTCATATCTTTGGTAGGTCGTTCCCAGCATCAGTGTCCAGCCAGCGTCTAGATTCATTCTTCAGCAGCTGGAAAACCTCCATAACAGAGCCTGTCGTGCGATCCTGGAACGGGGATGAAAACCCAAAGGCTCCATTGGGAAAAGTGCCGGCAAACGGCAAGACTGTAATTTGGCGTTACACCCGAAACGAGAATCTGCCCGTCATCACAGGGTTCAGGGAACAAACACGTCACGCACTGGAGAGCCAATGTAATCACGGCAGGAGTGACACGGCTATATATCGGCACGCTCGACATCCAGGCCTGGGAACCAGCCTGCGGGTGGCCCCCCCCCCCCGCTGCCGGATTCAGTGTCACGGCTCAGTGGGAGGTAAAGGCGACTCCTCAGATCCACGGACCGGTGCCGAGGTCTCGGTCCCGTCGAGGAGCCGCGCAGATTTCAGGGTCTCTCGTCTGGCAAAGCGCCCAATTCACAGCAGGCTGCCAGAAATAAATGAGGTCGCACAAGCAGAAACCCGGGGCTGAACAGCACTTCAGATGGCAGGATATGTAAAGCGAGGCTGTAAACACGCACACACGCGCCTGTACATATATACATGCAGAAACCAGACAGATCCATCGGTAGTTAATACACAGGGACAGGCTTGGCCCCCTCTTGGGGCTCAGGCGGGATCCTGAAGTGGGTAATTCTGCACCGGCTTTTCCTGCTTCAGATGCTCATGAAGGCCACAGTGTGGTGACGGGGGTCGGGGGGGGGGGGAAACGGGGTCACCCAGCGGCATAGCTGCTGAGGAATGAGTAGAACATGGGCAGCTTCAGCCGCTGCTGGTCACGGCGGCACCAGGCGATCACTGTGCCCTCGCTGCTCGCCGTGTACAGGTGGTGCCCATCACACGAGAATGTCAAGCTGGGGGAGGGAGATGCAACAGCAACATTCAGTACTATTCAACTGACCACTTACTATTATTTTGTTATTAGGCAACAGATCCATCCATCCATCCATCCATCATTGGATTGGATGAGATTCTACTGCAGTACAAATCAAACACACACAATCATAAAACTCTTGGCAATTTAAAGATGTTAATAACATGTACATTTAGATGTACAGCATGTCTTTGAATGAAATCCATAAGAGTAGAAAGCTGGCATGGGAGGCGGGATTCGAACCCCAAATATGAGCGGCAGCAGCGTTACCCAGTGAGTCACTGCGTCTCCCATACTTCTGTATCCATATCCATTGCATATAATTACACATACATATACACACACGTACGTATGAACACACTAGACAGACAGACAGATAGAGATAGATAATCTGTAAGGTGAATCCCAGCCTAGTGTCCTATGCTGCTAGGTTCAAGACCCCCTCATTAGCACTTGGAAGAAGGATAGAATATTGGATGGATGGACGGACACACAGCTCGAACAATTGCGGAAGGACTGAGTGACAGTACCTGACGATGGGCTTGCTGGACTTCGGAAAAGTGATCTCCCTGACAGGCTTCAGATCCCATGTGCTCCACAGCCTGCCAAAGGCACGAGAAGATGTGAGTCAGGGTCCGCCGTGCACGTGTCTCCGCGCTGAGCCGAGCTCGGCTATCAGAGCCGGGGTCCCCCATACAAGGGCGTCTCCACTATGAAACGCTAAACACCTCTCATGACAACGAATGATTCCGCAATGATGTCCACTTTAGTAGTTTAGCCTTTTTGGACATTTAAATGAAATTAAGCCTTTAGATCTGGACACACACCAACACACCAACCCCTATGACATGAAATTTCACAAAAACCCTGGAATATTCAGGAGTTCAGAATGGTGGTCTGTGTTCATGTCAGTGCTGGGCACAAACACAGCCCTGAATGGCATGCTTCTACCTGGGTACTGATGTGCTGGTGAATGATCAGGACAGGGACACATTATGTAGCGGTGTTTCTGAAGTCCTGGAAGACAAAGTGTGAGTTGGGCAGACCCTGACGGGACATGGGATAGCCCTTATACTAATGTTAGAATAAATTCTGCTCCAGGCACAGACAAGACTTGATGGCTGCAAGAATCAATGGTTCATAAACTCCTGTTCGAGTCACCATCTATAGAGGGCTCATGGCGTCACTGTCTACGCTCTCACACAAGCCGTTCATCTGAAAAGCAATTTCAGGTGTTGCTTATTCAAACACCTGAATACAACAGGCAGCAGTTGGCCGACGTGGCTAATTATGTTAGCACGCGGGCCCATTCATTCAGCCGCGCAACTCATCTTGAGTGCCATCTCCTCCGCCGGAGGATGATTAAAGGATTTTACATCTGTTTCTAAAAGGAGAGAAACTCCTTTTCATATTGCAGTGAAAGAGTGAGTCAGCCATTGTGATTAAAATGGAATGGGGGATTTTGAAACGGTTGCTTGGACACGGGCTAGCAGGATTTAGGTTAGCCTCAAAAGGCATGATGAGGAGACGGTTATCCCGTGCAAAGTTGGCATGCCTGGCTGGGTGGGGGCATTATTT
>JAODUD010000041.1:13808837-13820657 GCA_026784285.1 Stomatorhinus walkeri | reverse complement strand
GCTGCTGAGCTGCTGGTTCAGTATCTGCTACACCACCCACCTTGGTGTCATCTGCAAATTTCACCAGTTTACTGTATTTATTGGTGTCTATATCATTTATGTAAATTAGGAACAATATTGGTCCTAAAACCGTAAGGCAGCAAATTGGGAGCCGTTATGCTGAATTCCAACGACTTAATGTAATCGCTTTTTAAACAAACGTCTTTATAGAAAGACACAAGACAGGCATGGGTCACCACTGGGCCATGCAGAAGGGTGGAGGCAAGACCGGCAGCCCTTACATGACTGTCGGGGGCGTCGGTAGCGTGATCCTCAACAAAGTACATGCCAGACTTCCCTGTGGAGCAAAACAAAGAGGATGTCCATACAGACGGGCACAAGATGTGTGCCAAGCAGGTATGAGGTATGCCATCAGTAGAAGGTCTCACCCAGAAGGAGATCTCCCGGAGTCTCCTGAGAGGGGGCAACGCTGAAACACTTCATGGTGGACCTGATTGGACATGACACGCACCTCAGTCCAGCATTTTCAATGCCCCTTGCCATGCATGTTCAGATGCACCATCGCAGATGCCTTCAACTCATCACCCAAGTGCAAGGCTCGATATTGCTGAAACCATTCTGGTAGGAAGCTCATTAAAAACGACACTGCTATGCACCTGCAGCCTGAATAACTGCAGTCATAACTGTGTCGCCGGAAGAGGAGTCACGCCACAGCGGTCTGTGTTAATTTAGGGGACATTTTTATTGAAATGCTTGCTAGGGAGACTCTGGATGGAGTGTCAGTATCAGAGGCCTACCGCGTCGGCTCGCTGGTGGCCTTGTCCTTCACAGTGGAGGAGACATAGGAGTGGGTCCTATCCTCGAAAAGGAATGAGAGCGGGGGCCTGACTGGATCTGGGGAAAGATAGGCTCACGTCACAGAACCCATCAAAGACAATGTGCAGAAGAGAAAAACTTCAATGCATACTAGTATGTTGCTGCGAATCTGGTGGGTGTGTTTGATACGGCGACTGATTTTGTAAAGCAAATTAGGGTAGCATTTGATGTGAAGGAAAAGCATATCCTTCTTCTGATACATTTTTATTAATTATGATTATTTTGCATTTATTTTGCTCTATAGAAAACCACTGGCTTTTGCACTACTTCAGGTAGGTCTACTGGTGTTTTCTGCATGCGTGACACCCGAATATCGCTCTCAGTTTCGTTTTCCTTGCACTTGCAGTCACTTTCAGACAGCACTCTTATGTAAGCTTATTTCCTTTTATAACATTGCAACTTCTGTTGTGTCCTTTAGTTTTGTGCATTGTGTTGCTGCTAAGTGTATTGTGATACATCCATCAAGGAAGCAACAAGGTGTTTGGAGATATTTGCGGTTCTGAACAGATTGCTTGAGTCTAGACGCTAATGATTCCACTTCAGGCAGGAACAGAATGGCGGTCAGGCCCAGCCTACCTTCACATTTCCTGCGTTCCTTCAGCAGGTACTTGTTGGGGACAGTCATGTAGCAACTCTGCAGACGGCGGCGCTCCCGGTTGGGCCCTTCCGTGGGGTCCAGTTGCCAGGATGTGGGATAGGAGGCAGGGTCGTACCACACTGCGCTGAAATGGTAACCATGGGCCGGAGGATGGATGTTGTTAGGGACCCCTCCACCTCTGCCTGTACACCCATTGCTCCTTGAGAGCCAACCGGCGGCACACCAGCAGCGCCGACTCACCGGTCATGGGTGAGCTGCTGCACCAGCCACTGCCAGTGCCGGCTGGCCGTCAGGCTCAGCTTACAGAGGCTGCGAATGTGCTGCATGACCTTCTTCCGCTCGGCGCTCTGCTGCTGTGACACTGCCTGCGTCACGTCTGCTGCTACCTTGGAGATCTCATTCAACTTGGTGTCGAGCCGCTGCGTCAGGCTTCCAGAGGGCAGGGCAGGAAGGATGTCAGGGGGAGTGGGCTCTATGGGTCATGGGCCGATCATCAAGGAACCGCGTGGAACTGGGATCTCACCTCCTCTGTGCGCTCTCTCTCTTCTTCTCCCAGGCCACCTTGGAAGACTTCTTCTCCAACTCAAACCTCAGCAGATCCTAAATAACGAAGGATCTGGTGAAGATACCTCAGACGGACATCAGGGAACCATTAGCAAGCCCCTGCGCATGGTTTATATGCCGTTCATTCTGGAAACTGGTTTGGTACATTGCTATGGAGACTGCACTTCCTAAAGAGGTTACCTCTCGGATGGCCACTGAGAGGTCAGTCTCTGAGCCGGTGCCTGGGGGGGGAGAGTACTTGGGGGAGACCAAGAGGTTGCTGATGGCTGCCTGATCCTCCTGGGTCAGACTGTCCCTGTGGTGGTGGAGCATTTCGCACAGGTACAGGGCCAGCTTTGGGGCCACAGGGAGGAGGTGGAAAAGGAGTAGGAAAAAGAAAAAGAGTTACTCTGCCAGTGGTACTAACCAGTGTCTGGTCACATGATCAGCATGCACAGGCATGTAGCGAGGGCAGTAACAGGTTGGTTGGTAATTAGGTGGATGGGTGGGTAGAGAGTGTATCAATTCCAAAGAAAATTGCAGCTGTTAGCATGACTCAAACTTTGCTAGATGCGTTACGGCTATGTCAGCTTTAGTAGTGCAACCTCTGCCTGAGCTTCCCTCATCTCCAGAATCTTGCAAAAGTCAGCTCCCCACCTCTGGGCTCAGGCTGACTGCCTCTCGCAAGACGTCGGGGTGGCCAGACTCGTAGACGAACTCCAGGGCCCGCTTACGCTCAACCAGGGGGCGTGCCGGACTCAGGGCATGCGCCAGCAGGCGGACAAACTGAGCGCGAAAAGTGTCGCGGCATGACCACAGAATCCGTGCCCATTGCTGTCGGGGGGCGCCACCTCTGCCCGAGCCTCCCTGAAAGCCAAACAGGCTGTGTCATGGGACCACTCTCAGGACATGCCCCCCTTTCCTACTGAAGAATACTGACCAAGCCAGTCCTCAGGCCCTCCAACACCAGCTGAAAGATCTCCTTCTGGAAACTACCCATAATGCCCAGGGTCCATGGGGCACCTGGCTCTGTAGAGTCACTCGGGGCATGCTGTGGCATGGGGGAGTCCGGGATATTCAGCAGATCAAAGAGGTCCTGTCTCACACCTGATAGCAGGAGTCATGAGATTAAACAAGCAAGTGCACTAAATGCAGTGAACTCATTAATCAAAGAAAAAAATGACCTGAAAGAACATAAATATTTACTACACAAGACAAACTCAATGCTCAGAAGATCCAAACATGGTAAGATGGAGGAGTAGAAATGGAAGCCAGCGGCCAACTTGGTGCCCTGGTACCTTGATAGATGAGCAGGTTGACAGCCAGCAGTAGCAGCCTCTGCAAGCGCTGGCTGAACTCGGCCTCGGTGGCATGAACGGGGCACTCCTGGCTCATGCGGCGCTGGATCATGTGGGAGAGCTCTTCACTGGCCACCGAACGCATGCGAGTCAACAGCTCCAGGGGTGCCAATGACAGGCGTCTGCGGGCTGTTCGGAGGACCGGGGATGAGCTTCGCCAAATCACTCGACCATGATACTGAACGCGCCACCACCTCGAGCCTCGAGCCCACGCTCACCCGCAAAGCTCCGCGGTCTCTGCTGGATGGTATGTTGCTGGATGGCAGGCCGGGACCCAAGGCAGCTCGCCTTTGGAGGGTCCCGATCTGCCGTGGTCCTGATGAGTCTAATGGCTGACTGGAGGACCTGGAACTGAAGGATGACTGCCATCTCTGCACAGATGGGGATAGTTTGGGGATACGGGCAAAGACTGGGAATGAGTTCCAGAAATTTCATTGCCTCGACTTTTAGCTCAGACAAGACCCTCCCTTCAGGAAGCCGGAGGCATCTGACCTTTGGTGCGAGATATGGTGCTGGTCTGCAGGTGTCCCAGTAGGGTGACGAGGTCCTCGATGATGTGGAAGTACTGCGACCCTGAGGAGCTGCAGGAGTGGATGGTGATGAAGACAAGCAGCTGCTGAATGTCACACACCAGCAACTTGTGGTCGTCCAGGGGGATGCTGCGGGGAAGAGTAGGGGGTCAGAGGTGTCATCCGTGGGATGAGCCGAAGCAAACTAACAGATTAGCCGCAAGATTCAAGATGGGGTGTTTGATGGAAAATCAAGAAATGGTCGTACAGGCAGCTTGAGCTCAACACCCAGATTGTATTGACACCTGACTGGACATTTTACCGACAACCTGACCCCATCCACCCCCTCATCCATCCCTCACCCGCTCTCCAGACCGTTGAGAGCGGCCAGCGTATTGAGAAGCACGCAGAGAAGGCCATGGTCCAGCAGGATGTCGGTCAGCTTGGGGCAGGCGTTGAGTAACTGCAGCAGGGTGCACAGGGCGGCGTGGACCAGCCCACTGTCACCCAGGGAGCTCTCAATCAGCCCCAGCAGAGAGATCACACAGCGCTTCTGGAACGGCCCGACCTTCTCCAGGACTTCGGGATCCAGCCTGAGACAAGCAGACAATTTCTGCCAAGGTCTATATTATACTGCTGGTTCATGGGATTCATAGGATCAGCTTCATATGCCAGCTGCACAAACTCTCAAGGTAAGACCAAAGGAATCAAAAACTCCCAACATGAAGGGCGAAATACAAAATGCCTACTTTTCAATAAACAGTACACTAAAACCTCAAGGTAAAGCTGACAGACTGGCTGCTAGCCGGACCCATTTGTCATGACACTCACTCCTCCTCCAGGCCCACAGGATGGCCCATGACCATCTCCAGGCAGCACTCCAGCAGGCCCTGGCTGCCTGGCCGCAGGTACAGTTGGTTGGCCAGCAGAGAGAAGCCGTGGTTCTTCAAGAACCTCTCCTTCTGCTCCTGGAAGGCCCGGCTGAAGTAGGCATCCAGCAGCTGGGAGTGGAGGGGTTATGGTGTTGGCTGTGTAACAGTAATATCACACCCAGCCGGTTTCCCATAAGCCCCGCTGGTTCTGGCACACGAGGTAGGGAGTGATGTTAAACACCGACCTTGATCACAGCCCGCTGGACCAGGGCCGAGGGGTGGTTGACGAGCACGATGAGGGCCTCCGGCTGGATGAGTCCATTGATGACCTTCTCCAACATGATGTCCGGCAGAGTGAGCAGGACGCCCCGCAGGAGCTCGTATAGGCCGCAGCACACCATGGCCAGCCGGTCCTCGGCGCTTGGCCTGCAAAGGCACAGGACAGGTGCCTTGAGCAATAGGTCCATTAGAGTCAAGTCCGGGTAGCAGAGTGCTGACTCAGTCACACGGCACAGCTATTTCTACCATCCATCCACAGATTCAGGTACAGCCTCAGGGGAGAGGTGCCTGAAGCCCGTCCTGCGCATCATAGGGCGGGGAAATCCTGGACAGGACGGTTATTTGGATACCCATGTCTACTGGAATAACAGCGAGTGTTTCTCAATATGTGTACTTCACCGTTCTTGTGTTCTCATGTACCGGTTTGATATCATCTTCCAGCGCCGATATTTAGAACAGCAGTATATAGGATGGTAAAAATCCTGATGTCGTTCTTGCTCCGGCCCAAATATTAAGAATGCATTAGTTGCATCCTCGCTAACAAGAACAATCCCATGATTCAAGTTTGTTCCGGGGAGACAAGTCAGCAAGAATGCTCTTGCCAAGATCCTTGCATTCTTGGTATGGTGAAAAACCCAGTATTCCAGAAGACCTCTCTCCCTTTAGGGACAATATGTGCAGGCATTACAGATCAGTGTTTCAGCTGCACTTCACTGCCCCCTAGTGTGAAGGGCCCAGCACTAATCGGCAAGATACAGCAGGATAATCCACAAATGAGGGAGAGGCTGAGCAATGACATGCATTTCATCATCGCCAGCATGTCCACACAAGGAAACAGATTTGTTTTTGCTGATATTTCTGCTCTGAGCGGCTCTGCATGAAAACGTCTGCTTTGTTTACGCACCAACAGACTGCAAAATATGTACGGAGACTGACCGGCCTGAGTGAATGCCAGGATCGGTGTGAAACGGCACGAATATGGGGGCTCTGGGCCGCGTCCGCTGGGGAATGCCCCAGCCTGCCCGGTGTTATGTCTGTGAGAGCAAACTTCCAAATGCACAGATGCGGCTTGGAAGGAAAAATATGCCTGGAGTTGCTGCCAGTTTGACACCGTTCAGGCTAGAAACTAGAAGCGTGCATGCCAGGAAAATATATCTACAGGTTAAAATCCGTGGCTATAGCCAGAGACCGGATTTACATGGAAAAGGGTCTGTTTTCACATTTATTTATTTAGCACATGCTTTTATCCAAAGCGACATAAAATTGAGAAAGCAGGATCAGCCAGTACCTGAAGCTTTGGGGGTTAAGGCCCTTGCCCAGGGGCCCAGTGGTCAATTTCCCAGCCATGAGATTTGAACTGACACAGTCTGATCACAGACACAGCGTCCCAACACAGCTAGATCACACACTACCTGGGTTTTTTTGGGACAGAATTTACTACATGATGTGGCATACCTATTGTTAGTGGAGTCCGCTTCATTGCACACAGTCTCTGCGCAGACAGAGTACGCGGTGGCATCATCATGGAGAGCGTTGTGGTCGGTCGCGCTGGACCACTGGAGAGTGGCGATGTTCTGAGCTGGGAATGCAAGGTCCAAGCCAGCAAAGTCGCTCCGACTGCCCTTTGGGATTGGCCTGACTCCCAGCAGACTGTCTGGCCGGAGCAGGGCCTCTGCCGCTCCCCCCACCCCAATGTCCCTGCCTTCCCAATCTGCCTCAGGCTCCACCCTCCGCCCTGTTTCCGGGAGGTTCACGTGGCAGTCTACTACGGTCACGGCTGACTCGCAGCTGCTTAGGAGCAGCCCTCCAGCAGCCCGGTCCTGCTCGGCGTCCGGGCTGTTAGGGACCGGTTCCAAGTCTGGGGGGGCCACCTTGTCCTCAGCACCAGGGGAAGGACAAGGGGACGGAGAAGGGGAGCGGTCCTGATGATCGTCACCAAAGTAATCTGCAACAAAGAGGAAAATTTAACAAGCTAAATATGAGGTTCATCCAAAGTGTTGATCTTGTCTTCTTCTGATATGCCCTCCCCAACAAACACTCATTAGACGTAATCTGCTATGGATCAATATCCTATTATGTTTACCTCCCAGGGGCCCCCCAGCAAAGCCCGTAGGGGACAGGGACCCAGTCACCGATCTCGCTCCGTCGCTGAACTGCCGCTGGAACATGATACTCTGCACCTTTTCCTGGTAAACCTTGCCATCTTCAGTACACAGGTTTCAGCCAGAAGAATTTCAGAAAAAAAATCAAGGAGAGGAGCACGTTGAGATTCATCTGCATCAATGTTTCCCAACCCGATCCTTGGAGACCCACAGACACTCCACATTAATGCTCCCTGCCAGACACTCCACATTTTTGCTCCCTCCCAGCTCCCTGCCAGACACTCCACATTTTTGCTCCCTCCCAGCTCCCTGCCAGACACTCCGCATTTTTGCTCCATCCTAGCACCCTGTAGGAGCATAAACATGGCTTGTGTGCAGGTCCCTGAGGACCAAATTGGGATACACTGACCCACAGCATCTATGCTTTATTTATAAAGCATGAAGGCAATTTAATATGTCCAGCCATACTAATGGTCACATGCAGGGCCAGTTCAAGGTAAAAGCAAACCAAGATGTTGGTTAAGGCCCAGTGGCCACCAGGGCCCCCCCATCTAATCAGCCCATCAGAATGGGACAGAAGATGACAAATGCAAACTAGACTAATCATTTTACTTAGATCCCCCCAAAAAAATGGGTCCGTCCTGGTCAATTTATGCCACACTGTGTAAAGGCCCACCTGTCACTTGTAAATAACAAATCATGCATTTTGGAATTGGGTGCAGAAATCCATGAGATTATACTAAAGGATAACACCTTAAACCTCATGCCACATGGTCTATTCGTGAGTCAGACACCTTTATTGCTCCCCCACTACTTTAAATGATAAATAATTCACATGATACATTATCTACTTCCTGAAGGGCAAAGAGTTTTAATAGTCATGCTAAAAAAAAGTAACATACTAAATATTATGAGTTTATTGTGGTTTACCCTCTGGGGATTCCCTCAACACCCTGTCTCATGGCGTTTGATGGGTCAGATCCAAAACACTGCTTTTAGCAGGTGCTAAATGAGGCTTGGGGAGTGACAGCACCCCCTGCAGGCTCACCAATGTGCAGGGAGAAGCAGAACTCCGAGGGTGCGTGACACACGTAGGCGTCGGCTGGCGGGTGTGCGGCCAGCAGGAAGCCATAGACGATTCGGAGCAGCTCCAGGTCCGGGGGTGACCCCAGCACCTCCTGGATGATCTTCACGAAGGAGCCACACACATCCTGGGGGATGGGGGCCAGATGCTCGTCCTGTTAAGGGGGGTGGACAGGGTTGGCTCAAAGGGAAACTCAGTCACATTCTCACTGGATTCCAATTTGGTGTTAATAGAGAATGTCCCCAATATGCTGGGCATTTAGGTTTACATTCAGATTAAAACATGAAATTTTCAGCTGGTATAAAAACACATATGCAAATAGGACCAGTACAGTTTTGCAAATGCATGATGGGAGATGGCTGGGAGAGGACATGCCCACCTGCAGCACCTGGCAGGTGAGTAGGATACGCTGCACTACCCGCGCCTTGAGCAGCTGCTGGATGTTGTACATCTGCTGGGGGTGGCGGGCGTTGATGAGGACCTCCACGGCCCCCAGGAGGGTCGCCCACACCCCGGCCTGAGAGGGAGATGGTCAGACAGAAAGTGGGCACTGGTTCAGCAACCAGCTACGGCGATGAGGTTTTCGTCAGACTGCAACGGCGGAGAGTTTCTTCACTTCTCACAGAACGAGGCGCCGATTATACCATCCAAATACACGAACAAAAGTCGTCACACTGTTTACATGTACGAGCAAAAGGTATCATCCAAGATCAGGTGAAATCCAGCCTAACACTGGGTTTAATCCACAAGATTGAGCCCAACTGGACCCTTGCTTTGTAATTATTGTTGTCGCTGGGTAGCAGACATTTCTCCAGTATAGACCGTCTCACCCAATTAAGATATTTAACACTCACGTCACGTATCATTTTACACTAGAACTGTCCATCTTGGGACATGACCAGCATCTTTCAGGTCACAGGGACGTCTGTCAGCTGCTGTGCTTTAAGCACAGGGACCTACCTGGGCCTTGGACCACACCTTCCAGTCAAGCAGCAAACTGGAAAGCAGGTGGAGGTCCTGGACAACAGCCGTGGGCTCCCTGTCCAGGTGGAAGCGGCCGTCCACCCCTTGGGACACGACGGGACTGCTGCAGCAGCCATCCAGCAGAGTCTTAAAGGAGAGAAGTCAAGCGTGAAAATTCACGAAAAAATGGTAATTCTAATGCTGAGGAATAAATCCACCGCAACCTTGGAAAACAAATAAAAATGAGAAAATAAAATCAGGTGCAGCTAAAGAATAGGTCTATTGTGTTTCTGCTCTGGCATGTGTGGTTCCCATGCCAAAAGTTTCAATGTATTTTACCTTCATAATAAAAAATCTTCAAAGATAAATCCTGAACCATGTTAATGTCCTAGCAGACCTTGCAGAGAATGCTACTGCCCCAGTGACCAGTAGATGTCACTGTTCCTCGTGCTCATGTTCTAGTGTGATGGACCTGAGCAGCCCTGGTTTGAGACTATGCACTTCCAAGGCAGACGATGCTTTGCATGCATGTGGCTGCTTTAAGGTTGATGATTGGTTGATTTGGTGAGTCAAATGTGGGGGGGGGGGTCCTCCCAGGTTTTCCAGGGACTCTCCAGGGATTCAGATTCCCACACACAATCCAAATACGTGCAACTGGTGTTCCTAAATTGCCCATAGTCTGTGTGTATTAATGTGTGTTTTCCCCATGGTAGACTGGCATCCCTTGGGTGGATGTAATTAATTTCTTCCTATATGATAAACGAGGCACAAAAACCTGAAGCATGTGGTATCCCACGATGCACTTGGGCTTGACAAGGACCTGGCGGACCAAAGAGTAGCCGTGGCAGCGCTCCATCTCCGCGACGCGGTGCTGGTTGAGCCGTATCAGCGACAGCAGCACCTTCAGCGCCAGGGCCTGGGTCTCCTCACGGTCACTGAGCTCCACGGTCTTCGGGGTGAGAGACACGGAAGGAGCATGGGTGAGTTTTCCTGGCCCAGGAGCCCAATAACAGGAAGGCTCAGAGGGGGAGGGACTTGTACCTTGGCGAAGAGGAACACGAAGGCCCCTGTTCCTCCGATCTGGTGAAGGACACTCTGGAGGCGCTGGGTTTCGGTGGGGCGCAGAGCTTTAATGGCCTGTGCCCCCAGCAGGGGGCTCTGCACGTCCTTGGTGCTGAAAGGCCTCGGCGAAGCTCCCACCTTGGGCTGTCCCTTCAGCCGTATGACAGGCTCGTAGATGGCATAGGAGCCGGGCGTACTGGCAGTGTAGACCACCGCCAGACTCTCCTAAAATGGAAAGAGATGGTAATGTCACTCATGAACTTCCTCATCACTGGAGCTCCAGAACAAAATCACTGACTTATAGATCTAAAATTAGTTCCCACCAGCCCAACAGTCATGGAAATCATTAACCTCCACCCTTAGGCACCTTTGTAAACACAGATCTTGTGTCACCTTGAATGCACATTATTCCCAATAAAATTAGGCTCAGAGTAGTGCTGGGCAGTATAACAGTTCATATTGAAAACCGTTTTTTGTTCTTGTATAAATTTTTCTTATAATGCAATACCGGTTTAAATAGCGTACACAATGTTTGGAAAGTGGCGCAGCTGGAAACAATTTAAGGGGGACCTTTTTCACTGCTGCACTGCTAAAAATGTACCGCGAAAGATCAGAAAAGGAAGATATAGCTGATGCTGGATTTGAAAATAATGAGACTTTTGTCAAAAATCGATTCTCAGATACTACTCGATATTAAAAAGTAGTATCGGATTAGATACTCATTTTCACCATTATTGACACCAACAGTGTGGTTCATTCGCCACACTTCACACAGCACCACTAGCACACACGCACACGTGTATGCACGCGCACACGTGTATGCACGCGCACACGTGTATGCACGCGCACTCGCGCAGCCCTCCCCTCCGCCACAGAATGGATCCGTACTGGTTAACACACACATACCGACTTCTCATTAAATATATACATTTTGGTCATTCCGCCTGGCTCTAGCTCAGAGGGCACAAGTATGAGTTGAAGTTAAATACAGAGACCAGGAACTTCTGGCCTATCCCAAAACTGCCCGGAATTCTACTCTTTTGTAAGCCAACAACATCAAACAATTATCGAGCTGGGACCCACCATCACTGATATGAACCAGAAAAAGCATCCATTTCTGCGACGTTGAAGCATTTACCGTTAATTAGTAATTGAGCAGATTAATGAAATGTGCCAGTTATTCACCCCTTCTAGCACCCCCTGCAGGTCATAAGGACGATGTGGCTTTAGCTTACGGCGAGCGTTGCGGTGTCCACTTGCGAGCCCTTGGTGAGAAGCCTCAGTACCCCCATGTCGGCCTGCAGGGCCTCCTCGCTGGCATACTTGGTCAGCCTGGGCTCAGGTTTGCCGTATTTGCACGGCATGATGGAAGTGAAGTCCGGCCCGCTGGCGTACAGATAGAAGGCCTCCTCAGATTCGATTCTGGAGCCTGAAGATCATGAATACATTTGAAGAAGGGGTGACAATGTTGACCCAGACAATCAAGAATGTCACTGAAATGAAATGGAAATGACAATCACAGAACACCAGCACTAAGACCCCATAAAACAGTCAAACTCAATTCTAGGTGACTG
>JAODUD010000041.1:13771107-13783870 GCA_026784285.1 Stomatorhinus walkeri | reverse complement strand
CCCCCCCCCCCCCCCCCCCCCCCCCCCCCCCCCCCCCCCCCCCCCCCCCCCCCCCCCCCCCCCCCCCCCATAAGAACAAATATTTAAGCCCTAGTTTGCTTTATCAAAAAATTTGATTACCATAAAATGCTGTTAGACTGAGGTAAACAAGGTCTGCCATAAAGAAGACTAGGAGAACAAGGATGACTGCGGGAACAAGCAAGAGGTTAGATCCAAAACGATCTGACTGCATCTCCTCACCATCCGTAAAGAAGCCATCATCTACCCTGAGCTGCAGAAGATTCTCTGCTGCAGCGTATGAAAGCCCTGTCTCTTTTACCATGACTGAGGACAGCGACCATAATGCAATGCTGCACAAATATCCGATTAAAAAGGCCGCAATCATAACGAAAAGGAAACCGTTACATAACCGCAATGGCCAAGAAGGTCATTGTTCCTTTCAGGCAGAGACAACTGTAACTGCGTGTTCCTGTGGGATGGCACCGTGAGACAAGCGGCGCTGACTCACTGGAGCTCGTGGTTAGCCAAGTAAAAACAAGGTATCGGTAAAAAGGGGTGTTTGTGTGAGAACTGTCACGAAATGTTGCAGGAACAGGAAGCTGGTTAAGGCCAACAAAGGCTGTGGAAGTTTGGAACTTGAAACGTAAAGTAATCCATTTGTGCACCAATCAATAGAGCAGGGCCTATCCGATCAGGCCAGTGTGATGCAGAGCCGACGCTAGAATGTGCAAGGCCTGCCACGCCCAGGGCACTGACCCCCAAAAAAGGGCAAAAAGGAGAAATGAAAAATTCAGAAATGTAAATCAGCTAAACAACACAGGAGTAAACAAGATCAACCGGGGGCTGGGGGAGGAAGCAAAAGAAATGAGGAAGCGCAGAGAACTTGGGAGGAAGAGGGATGAGCTGTTGGCCATAACGTACACCTGCTGCAAACACTCCTGGAGTGACCACCAATCACAGGAGAGCCCTGTAGATGACTGCTGCCAACCATGTTACGTGGGGCTTCCTAGCTTGACTATTAAAATTAACAACAGACAGAGGCCTTCGTTGTCAGTTTATAGCAACTTCATAAATTTCTTCTGGTAATTATTATTAATGCGAGGCTCACAGTGGCAGAAATAAACAGATTATTACCTGCTAATGAACAGTCAAGACAAGGATTTACATAAACCTCTGACATCCAGATTATGTGAAGCGCAGTGTTTAAGGCGGGTTACATACACGGGATGCTGGCCAATCACAGGGCTCATACTCAATCACAGGGATTCACATACACATCAATGTTCCATAGCCTCTAGGTCAGACATATATCTAGAGTCAATGGCCACTTTATCAGGTACACCTACCTAGTATCAGGTAGGAGCTCCTATGGATACCAGCACCAGTTCAAGGGTAGATGAGTTGTGCTTTCATTCTTCACACTAAATTCTAATCTGTTCAGATCAGGAATCTAAGCCACTCTAATGCTTAATCAAACAAGGTAACCTCTTGACCTTGTCTGCAGTGTCTGTATTCAGTTACAGCTGCAGAATTTGCTGTTGTGAGGAACAATCTGTTTACTGTACATTAGCAAGCAGGGGTAGCTAATAATCTGGCCACTGAGTGTCTGTAATCTTTTGCACCTAGTCAGCAAATACTGGCTTCTTACTCAAAATCACTGACCCTTATCAATTCAGACTTGTGTAATAGGATTATCATCGTGATCCGGTTGCAGGGAACCCAAGGTAAATTATGTTACACTCTGTTTTCTGCCAAGTGAAGGTCCGCAACAGTTTGCATATGCAGATCCCATCTGCCAGCCCTGCAATGTGTACTGCTGAAAGCGGATGCGGGGTTTGCAAGCTCAAACCTAAAGGCCCAGACGGAGGGACAGGCGTCCATGAGTAAACTCCCGTCAAGCACTCCACCGTTAGCATGGGAGGACAGAGAGGGATGAGATTTCAGTATTAGCAGTCCTGGGGGACAGAAAAGGCAGGATTTCATCAAGCAGTACCTGATGCATCCTTACTTACTCGAACTTCTCATGTTGAATCATATTTATTTGCACAAAACAAAGTCAAACCTAAAAAAATGCAGCCCCCATAAGCAGCTACCCAGTACACGGTTACAGTCAGCCTGGACCAGACCCCAGGCAGCACAGGGTACAAGGTAGAAGACCCTGACCCTAACCCTGGACGTGATATCAGTCCAAAGGACACACATTCAAGCACTAGGGGAAATTTAGGGATACCATCTCATCGTACCACAGCTTTTAATTTCAATAAGATGTATAAACCTACTACTGTTTTGTTCCATAATTAGGAAGACAGCTGTGCAATTCCTTTATTTGGTTAAGTTGGACTTCACATTCCATGAGAAATCAGAGCAGAAGGCTCTTCATTCCCAGCTGCCTGGTGCAACATCTTCATTCAGTTCACACTGCAGGTGAATCCTCCAGAAGGACTTGATTGGCCGTGACAGATATTTTGCAGTAAAAAAAACCCAGTATAACAGAACCTCGAACAGGACTTTGCAATGGAGAGTTTCTGGCAGTGAGTTTGACAGAACTCAGCTGAAGTATCTGATTCCCTCAACCTCCAGAAAGCTAAAAATACTTTAGAAGGGAGCAACAAAATGGATTCATCTCACTCTATGGCACTCCCATATATTTTACTTATACTGTGGTTTTGGAACTACAAAAATGTGCTGCCCCAGAAGCCATGTAACACTGTAAGGCCATACATCTGTCTTATTTTCATGTTTTTATCCAGTACAGAGTCACAGGGCAGGAATCACATGGTACAAGGCAGAGCTACATGGATGAATGCCAGTCCAATAAGAGGGCACCCGCATGATATGGGTGATTTAGAGACACTAATTAGCCTCGCTGCATGTCTTTGGACTGAGAGAAAATGGTAATACCTAAAGAAAAGTCACCCCCCAGACCCAGGGGGTGTGTTTCGTAACAGAACTGAGCCTCAGTACCACACAGTTCTCACATTTTGCTCCTGAATCACTAAAACAATGGCATGCAATGCTATAGCTGAATATCATTTGATCAAATGTCCTATTATCACTCACAGTATCATATGAACCTTTTGCTTGGGTTCAGTCAGAAGAAATAACTTGTATATTTGGCCAAATTCAGGTCAAGTGTTGGTCTACACACTATTACCATTGGCAGGGTTCAAGAGTCAAATCCCAAAAATATCTAAATTAAGGACCACAAGGACTGCTGCTCACTACAGGAGCTGAAATGCCCAATCTCTTCTCAGCTTTTACATAAAGTCCCATTTGAAAAAGCAAAGTGCGCTGCATATATTTATATACTCTCTTTATGTAGCCATGCATTATTACAAAGCAAGAGAAGGTGGCCGTTTGGAAGCACAACAAACACAACAGTAATAAAACAACAATAATACCACGAGATCTGTGACTTCATCACATAATGCATTTAACCATTCCATGAAGGTTTTCAATATAGTTCCTTCCCGGTACCATGCGATGAGGCACCGACCGGTGGATCGGTCCCGAGACCTGCGGCCCCCGCATTTATCCCAGCACAGGATGGACGCCAATAAGCAGGAAGGAACCGACGACTCACCATGTGCCCAAGACCCCCACAACAAGCACGTCCTAGCGACCGCGAGCTGGATTACGAATAAATGAGTACAGTAGGACTGATTCGGTGACGATAAAAGCGAGAACGGTTACAAAGTGGTTATATAACCGGGTGGATGCTCAGTAAACCATGCTGTAATGAAAGTGTTAATTTATGTCATTAACCAGCTTAAGTTACTCTAGGAAGTCTCATGTGTTCAGTGATAGCAATGCTTGTAAGGCGGGTTGTTATCCCGATGAAGCATCGATCGTACACCCACATGTCCAACATTTAGTTGATCCTACGGCTATAACAAATAATGTGCCCCCCCGCCCCCCAGTATGCCGGTTCTGACACGCCGAAATCGCATAGACTTCCTACGACAGCTGAAGTTTTGCCTGCGCTGCAGCATTTTAACAATCACAATAAAACGTGGTTATTGACAGTCAGCTAAAATCACGCAGAGTGACAAGCAAGGCAAACACCGCCATTCCAGTAATAAGGTAAATGCATATAATTACCTGTCCAGACAGCTTGACAAGTTGTACCACCAGAAATGGCCTTAATTGTTTCAAGTTGCGTTTTTCATCCGTTCCCCAGATTCACGTTAACACTCTGTGCATTTCAAACTACTGAAAAGGTATCGCTGATTGTAAAACATGGACTTTGATGCAGCGACATCTCAGTTTGCAGGCTAGAGAGACACCGGGGCATTAATCCGCCAGAGTGAAACTGACACAAAAATTCAAGACGACAGGAAGTCCCGCCCACAACCTACGCATGTTACATCCAATTGGCTGGAAGGGCCAATCCGCATATCAATCATTTCATTTAACTGATTACATAAAGCACATCTATGTCGATTACATTTATAAATTAAGGACAGCGAATCTTTACCAAAACAAATCCGTAGCATCTTAATACAGTACAGTTTCTTTCGCTTATATTACAAACATGCCCTTTTTGTGCGTATACATTTCATGTTCATGTACAAAATCATTCTGATTCTGCTCTTGATTAAAATTCACAAATGATTAATCTGTTACAACATAGACTAAAAGATGAGTGCTGTTTTAAATTCTGTAGATTTTTTTCAATGGCTGTTAAGTCCTGTTTTTTGAAGACCAGATCCAAATAGCTTTTGGATAATACATTTCAACTGGCATCTGACACCAGGTGTTGAAATATACTGTCCAAAAATAAATTTTGAATAAAATTTAAATGCAAAACTGAATGAACGAAAAATGCTCAAGTAGCATCCCTTTAAAATGTTTTTTTTAAATATTCGATTTCCTAAATAACGCACCCTGTGTTGTGGAGGCAGGGGCAGCACTAGAGATTTTGGGCCCCATGGAAGCTTATACTGCCCCCCCAACCCAGATCAATCCAATTATGTCGTATTTTAGGGCCCCTCACTCAGGGGACCTTGTAATCGTCAAACCTTTTCCACTGTTATATTCGTTATACGTTATGTTCGGTATTATCTATCAGTTTCGAGCAGTCGCTTTCAAACAAACAGTAACTGGGGAAGATGCGTTCGTCTTTTAAAAGTTTAGGTGGTAGAGAGCGACACCTAGTGTTTAACTTTTGTTACTTACTTGTCACTGGATTTTAAAAACTCGATTTTGCCGCCCACGCACACACAGTATACAGGAATTATAGTTATACTGACATGTGACTGAAAGTTTTTAATATTTACAATTCTGCTTTAAGTCTGTGATTGTGCGTGTGGTTAGCATTATGCCCAGACGTCCTGGGTGGATAGATGTAATGAATAAACATTAAATTATGTAATTATACTAATGAAAGCAATAAAGTATAGGTGCTAATATAACAATGCGTGCACATCTTATTGTTGTTGTTTTTTCATTCAAGAAGAGTTTTGGTCTTCAAAGGCATTTTTTAAATAAGATAATAAACAGCAAAGTTCTGTATAAAAAGTTGTTTTTTATTGGATAGCTGTACAGAATGTAAACTTCACTCACACACCAGTTGCATATACAGCATATGTCAGTCAACTGCACGCGAGGCATCGGTGTACGGCTGCGGCCGTCTCGTGTGACGTCACAGCATCCGTCTCCGACAGGTCGTCACCCCAGCAACTCCGCTCTCGTTCTGTTGTAAAATTCACAGTAATATCTGACGCTTGAGGTCTTTTTATTTTATCTGAGCGCCACAAAAAATATCTTCAAATAGGTTTATGCAGAATTTATTTACAATAAAAATAAGCACCATTTAAAGTAAAAAAGAGAGGGAATTTATGACAAACTCTGTTATAAATTTAAGGCACTTTAAAACAGTCCGTCACTGTAACTTATTTAGTTTTGAATAACTATACTGACAGATGGCCTGTTTCTACCAGGCTATGATTACTAGGAGTGACACTCCTATGCTTCTCTTCCTTCTCAATATCCACTCTCTCCCTCCACACAGCTCACGCCCACAGCTTTATCAGGACAGAGGCAGGAGCGGCCAGTCGGGGTGCCCAGACACAGGTGTGTGCAGCCGCCGTTGTTTACACTGCAGTAGTTTTGCCCTGTGGAGAAAATGTCAGTGTTATATGTGTTCTTAAAACTCGCCACAAAATACATCCAAGTGTCAAAAAGAAACATATGAGTAAAACTGAGAGCGCCCAACTGTTTTGGGATATAGTATATTGAGATAGGGATATAGTATATTGAGATAGAAATGGCTACTCCTCACTCACACAGCCAGTGAATGATTCACCATCTCAGAAAGCCAGACGGCAATCCTCTTATTAGAGGTGTAAACTTCAGGTCCAAAAAGTACAAATCCAGACCACAATTTAGTTTCAACCAACCAGACAAGTTCTTTGTCAATGTGACTCTTTCTACTCAAACTGGTTAGTTGAAACAAAATCTTAGTCTGGATTTGTACTTTCTGAACCCGAACTTTCCACCTCTTATACAAGCAGGCACTGTGTTCTGAGGTGCAAACAAAACTTATTAGTCATGACCATTTAGTGTGTGCCACTTTGAAGGGCCCGGCTTTGCATCTGGGGCAGCCTTGAAAGGTATAAACACAGCGTCAGGCTGGGAGAGCCTCACACAAACAGCCAGATTAGAACAATGCATTGAGGCTAATGTGCAGGAAGGCTGCATTCTCCAAACTCCCTGGTAATTACATCCAGATAAGGGGAGGGGGCAGGGGCAGGGTAACTTAAACCACTCACAGCCAGATGTTTCATAGACATGCTACAGCCAGCGGTACCCCCCCCCCCCAAACTACTCACAGCCAGATGTTTCATAGACATGCTACATCAAGCCAGAGAGTAAAAGGACCTTAGTTGTATGTTTTAGCCATGGATTAATTTTTCCTCTTTGCCGGCTATTTCTCCTAATCACATAGGACTAATATTCGTTAAACTACAAGGAACTTCATTTCAGAAAGCCCAAATCTTGCAGTTGAACAACAGTGGCATAAAAAAGCAATAAAACAGGGAGGTTTCTGTACCGGCTGGGCACCGGACACTGGCTATGGCAATCCCGTACAACCGCGAGCGCTTCTGGGGTACAAATTCGTCCGTGTTCTTCTCAGCAGGCCGATCCACCACCATCACTGCTTCCCTGAAAAACAGCACCCAGTCTGATTAGCGCCCCTGAGATATTATTCTATTATAAGTGATGTGATTCCATGTTTTTGCGGGTGATAAACCTCCCCACCCCCAAGCATTCAAATATTCGTACAATTCAAGGTAAACAGTCAGACTTTAACCTGCAGTGAAATGCAAGGTGGTCAACTCTGCCATAATAAAATTGTGAAAGAAAAATTAAGACATTAAAAGTGAAAATATAATAGAGATGTCATAAGAAAAGAGAGTTATAATGTAAAAAAAGATGTGCAACACAGACCAAATAAAGGTTGGATCACAATGAGTCACCCCTACTTGGCCCTCAATTATACCTACAGTACCGGAAAATTCAGAATAGTTACCATTGCTTTAGGCGCTCTTAGCCTGACATTTCTGAATAGCAACAAACCATAATATTATTTTACAGATAACACCCTCGCACAGCTTGGTTAAAGATGATTATCTAATTATTCATGCATGTGTATCAATAAGAACAAAGACTCGGGGTGCATAGTTGTCTATTTGTACAGCTGGAGAGTTTCTCTGAAGTCCAACTGAATTCCAGTTAATACCTAGGTGGAGAGTCCATGAGGAGGACTCTGCTTTTAACTGGCAACCTTTGGGTCATGCATCCATACCCCGACCTCTCTGTGTTCTGCACTTTAGTCTGGTTTGCCATTTTATCCTTTCATCTGGTCTGGAGGGACTGGCTCTTAGCAGGGTAGATAGATTCTGAACTTTGTATTCCAAGCAGAAGACTGACAATCATTATTAAGCCAAAAACCATTTATGGGACTGTTGGGTCACGTGATAAACTTCCTTGATTTAATTTAATTTAGCAGTCAGGAGCCAAGAGGAGGTAGCAGGCTTTTCAAATGCAGTCGCCCTTTCACTGGCTCTCTCTGTTAGCCATGACGCTAACAGCTTCTTCATAAGGAAGTGCGGGTCAAGCTATTTTCCACATCAACACCGTGAGGCTGCTGAATGGGCCTGTTGTTGTCCCTTTGCTCATGAAATTCAGTAAAGGTCACACATCCTTGTCAATGAGACTTCCCTGAGATTAGTTTGGAAACTGAACCCTTTTGAAAGGCATTATTCTAAATGAATAAAGCAATGCCCTTCACTGACAGCTTGTCAGCATATGCACACTGTGGATACCTCCTCCAGTCGGTGTAGTAGAGGTTCTTTCCGTAGGATGCAATCCCGAATGGGTACTGGATGCCCTCTACCACGTTTCTCCGGTTTCCCAGGCTTGGGTTCATGCATTCCACCTTGTGGGTACCTACATTCCAAAGAACACTCCTGATTATTTTCATTTACCATATAACAGACAGAACAACATGGCAAACTGTCCCCAGAACAATGACCTGACATTCAGTGCAGCCACGGAGGTCTTTATTTCAAATAAAAGACAGCAAATGCAACCACAATGCCAAAGATTGCAAACATAAGCTTCAGTGCATCGAGCGGCCCTCTAAACACTGGCGTATTGTTTGTTGAGTATGTCCATCTGTCTTCTAAATGCTTATCCTGGTCTGAGCCACAGGGGGCCTGGAACCTATCCTAGGTAGTACAGGAAATGCAGCTGGAGTAAACATCTAAGACTCTGGACGGCGGGAGGAAACCTAGGTGACTTGGGAACAGAGGTGGATAGTTCAGGTCCAGAGAGTACAAATCCAGACCAAGATGTTATTTTCAACCAATGAGTTGAGTATAAAGAGTCAGTCACAGAGTACTCAACTGGTTGGTTGAGATAAACTCTTGATCTGGATTTTTACTTTCTGGACCTGAACTTTCCACCTCTGGTTGGGGAAAACATGCAAAGTCCAGACACACAAATTAAAGAGGCAGGACTCAAATTCCCAACTCTAGAGGTGCGAGGAAACAATGCTACCCACTAAGGCACTGTGCCTCCCGTTGGGTCACAGTCTGTTGAACTCAAATGCTATATTTCACATGCCAAGCTAGGAACTTAAATCTAGAGTCATGTGATCAAGCCATGCATTCTTTTGAACATGCTATCTGTTTTCCGCATGTGGAACCCACCCGCATCAGCCCAGCATAGCAGGGAGGTTTGTGGGTCGTAGGTCAAACCATTAGGCAACCCCAGGTCATCCTTCACCAGCACCCGTCTGTTGGTCCCATCATTATAAGCAGCTTCAATCTTAGGAGCTTCTCTGTTCCAGTCAGCCCAGTACAGATACCTGGTTTGGATCATACCATGTTAATAATGTAGGAGATGATCTAGACTGTCTTTATGGTTGTGGGAATCATGTATATCACAGGTGAGGTTCAAATAACTAGCTCTTTCCTGATCATCAGACATACCACAACCCTGCAGTAAGGGGTCTGAGATTTTCCCCAGGTGTAAGAAAATGTAACACATACCCACGTGCTGAGTCCGTCACTATGGGACGAGGGTTGACCAAGTCGGTGTCAATCAGGACACGTCGCTGATTCCCGTCCAAGGACGACACCTCAATCACATCCCGAATGGAATCCGTCCAGAACATCGTGCGGCCCAGGTGATCAATAGCGATCCCCTCGGGGCTTTCCAGATCTGAGGGAAGAGGTGAGGCCAGCAAGGGCCGATCAAGATGGACGTCACAAGAAGAGCTCACGCCTCACATCCTCACACTGTCAAAAAACGCTGCTGTCAGCTGAAATTTTATGACTGAGTTGGATTAGTAATTCCCCGGCAGGAAATATGGAAAGAGCAAAATTTCACATTTGATAAAAGTAGCAGCTGGGCAAGCTTAAAAAAAAATAAAATGAAAAATACATGAATAAATACACAGGCTTGCAGTAGCTCTGGAAGCAGGGGTGCTGAGGGTGCTTCAGCACCCCCTCTGGTAGTTGGTGGTAATGCTCGCAGTGCAGTGAGAGTGACTGTGGCCAATGTATTCATGCTTGTTATCTTGTTGTTAGCTGTTGGTTTTGTATAGGTACCATTGATGCAAAAGAACTTCAGTCAAGTCTACTGGTCGTTCCAACTTGCAGCACCCTGAGCTCAAAACATCTTCCTGCACCTAACATACGTGCGGCACGATGAGGGCCCACCTGTCAGAATGATAGGGATGGGCTCTCCCCCCTGCAGGCTGGCCTTGCTGATGGATGGTCCTGTGATGTCTGTCCAGTAGACCATCTTTTCCACGCAGTCATAGGCCAAGCCGATGACCACTTTGTCCTGGGAATCAGCAGTTGTGGGAAGCCAGTTTTGATTTGACTGTTTTATTTCTTTGGTTTTATTTTACAGGATGAGCAAGCGTTTGTTTTTCCTCATAGTTTAGTTAACAACAGGCAGAGAGCATGTCTAGACGTCACTGTATGGACGAGGAAACCAGCCAGACTGTGTTGTGGGGAATGGTAATTAGTTTCAGATAAAGCAAACTAACTAAGCAAAAGTGATACATGTGGCTGGAAAAAATTCAGGCATAAATGTTTGCTAACAAAGAAACAAGCCAGTGATCTAAGCGTCCCATTGCTCATTCCTTAACAGCGCCATCTGCACACCTCCCATCCACCAAAAATGTCAAGCTTGGCCCGTTCGATGTGTGAAGCTAATCTAAACAAAAAATCAGCTTTCAGATCGTACAGTCAGTCAGTATTTGAATTACTCGAGAGGATACGACTGTTCAAGAGCACGAAACAATCTCACACCAGCTGTGAGGCTCTTCACCCATGACTCTCAATCACCCATGACCGTCCTGAAGAACGCTTTCTAAAGTCCACCAGATTTATTTGCTATCAGATTACCCATCGTGCATACAGTAAGTCTTTTTGACACATCATCAGCACATTTGAGACGGAGGAAAACACACTCCACAGATCTACAGCTTTCTGAGACTCTGGCTGAAGCCTTCGCCAGCAACAGGAAAAGACTGGCTGAACACGGTCCATGTGGAGGAGGGACAGCCCTATTCAGAGGTGGATAGTTCAGGTCCAGAAAGTACAAATCCAGACCCAGTCTTGATTCAACCAACTAAGTGAGGATACAAAGTCACAGTCACAAAGAACTCAACCATTCACCGCTGCTCCAGTTATTGCTTCCTTGTTATACTCATATAGGAGGGCCTGAGGACCCAGGATATTTTTCCTGTGGAGGTTCTGGGAAATCGAAAATGTGTCTTGTGAATGCAAATGAGTCACTTTTCAGGCTCTGTTAGACTAAACCCAAGCAAGTGGTATTACAGTCTTCATCATGCAACCTTCATGTCCACAGTAAGAATGAGTAGCAGCCATTGAGTAAGCAAGATCTCCATTAAGCTACAGCACCTCTACGTTTGTATAAATGTTTGGCTTCAACTCATCACACAAGGAAAACAGAGTGTTCTGACGTACATGGTTGATACTTATGTTTCTCTTATGAATTCTGTGTTATGAAAAAGATTGCAATGGGGTGAAATATAATATTTGGATTCCTCACTGCTGAAAGGAATCAAATAAAACCAGAGAAGAGTCTGACTGTAATGACTATTTCATCAAAATTAATAAGCGGATATAAATTTGAAAGCTTTAATAACATCCTGCTGAAAGATTCCACACAATCCCTCTCAAAGTCTGGAATTAATATGGCCTTTTAATGAAAAGACCCTCAAAGTGACTCACTCATCATTTTGTTACATAATTTCCCTCAAAATATTGTCTTTAAACACCTCCGTACAGGCAAACACCTGTCTTGAGCCATAAAATATTTGCACATTTCATAAGAGTCTTTCCCCGCTGGGATGTTCTTTGCCAGGACATGGTCAAGATAAGAAGGATTAAAACATCTGCTTGTCGTGTCCGGTGACCCCTTTTGGTGAGGCTGAGGCTGTGATTTATTTTTGAAACACACCAGAAGGGAGAGGCAAAAGTGAGTGAACTTCAGAGTCAAGCTTGAGGGTCATTACACTGTCATATAATAATAGCTCTTGATTGGCTGTTTTTATCATATCATACTATCTCAGCCAATCAACAGAGTTTCCCACACCTGGTAGATACTTATGTAAGTGGATGGTTATTCTGCCAGAAGCCAGGTGCAACACATCACAGCACATCTCCACTGGACCGGATACCTATACGCTTCCTGAAGCTGTTGTTTTGGAAGTTCAGCGTTCCCAAGAAACCACAGATGTCATTTGGAGAGAATTGAACACCAACCCTGATACAGCCTATTATGTCAGGTTATCCTGTTGCCCAGAATTACCTCCCCTTCCCACAAAGGGTGAAACAATGTTACTTTTGATACAAAGCACAGAGATCAAGGAAAATGGTAAGAGGGTCACCCTTCCTGTTGTCCTACGCATTTGTTGAAACAGACATCTTTGGTTTAAATTTGGTTCTGAGAGTTAGGTGTGTTTGGTTCTGTGGCTGTGGTCTGCTGCACAAGGCCCTTAACCGCAAGCTCCAGTGGCACTGCACGCTGGCCGCCCCAGTGCTGTGATCCTCAAGCTTGCTCTCACTTGGCTGTGCATGTTTCAGGGACAGCGAAATGGGAAAGGTGAAAACCTGACTTCCACACAGGGATGAATGAAGTACAGTGATCCCTCGCTACTTCGCGGTTCACTTATCGCGGATTCACGACTTCGCGGGTTTTTAAATATACAGTA
>JAODUD010000041.1:13751385-13769465 GCA_026784285.1 Stomatorhinus walkeri | reverse complement strand
AAGGAATTATATAAATGTAACATCACCTCCCTTGACTTAAACTCCACACACCTAAAGATGTAACCCAACATCCTATTGGCCTTTTTTATTGCTTCCCCACACTGGTGAGAGTGGGACATGGAAGCGTCAACATACACCCTGAGGTCTTTCTCGTAATCAGCTACTGTACCTTTATTTCAGTGTAACCCATAAAATATCTGTACTTTATATTTCTGCTCCCTGCATAGATTACCTTATATTTATCTATGTTAAATTTCATCTGCCAGGTATCAGCCCAGTTGCTAATTAAATCCACATCCCGCTGTAGCCTCTCTGCTGCTAGATCAGTATCTGCTACACCACCCACCTTGGTGTCGTCTGCAGATTTAACCAGTTTACTGTATGTATTGGTGCCAATATCATTATGTAATGTAAATTAGGAACAATAGTGGTCCTAAAATTGAACTTTGCGGTACCCCACTATGAACGCAGGTCCACTGTGACATTGTGCCTCTAATAGCTACTGTTTCCTGTCAGTTAACCATTTTTCAATCCAAACCGCCACAGTTCCTAAAATCCCTGCAGCTTTGAGCTTTAGCAAGAGCCGTTTGTGGGGGACAACAGTAAAGGCCGTCTGTAAATCTAAGTAGATCACATCGTAGGCCTTTTTGTGATCAATTTTTCTTGTAGCTTCCTCAAAGAACTCAAGTAAATTAGTTAAACAGGATCTACCTCTCCTAAATCCATGTTGGCTATCCCTCAGAGGATGGGATTGGATTGGATTATAGCTTCTATTTCTTTTCCAGTAATGCTAGTTAAACTGATTGGCCTATAGTTTGCTGGATGACTTCTATCCCCTTTTTTGAATATGGGCATTATATTAGCATGCTTCCAATGCTTCCAATCGGAAGGTACCACACCCACATATAACGATTTCTGGAGTATTAAAGTTAAAGGTTGGCTAATAATATCCCTCATCTTTTTTAAAACTATAGGTAAGATGCCATCAGGGCCCTGTGATTTATTTATTTTGAGTTTAGCTAGGCTTAGTACCACATCAGCCTCAGTTATACATATATTGGTCAAAGATGATGCTGTATTCTTACTAAATGATGGTAAATTACTCATGTTCTCAACACCTGTGTAAATAATCATTAAACTCATTTACTATATCAATTTCATTTTCAATTATAAGGCTCTTACTATCCTACAAATTAGTGATTTCAGCTTTTAGAGCTCTTTTGGAGTTAATATACTGATATGATATTGAAACTTTTATTGTCATCCTTAGCCTCCAATGCAATTTTTCATTCTACGTTCCTCTTGAAGAGTCTAATGTTATTTTTTAAATCAACCTGTAGACCTACATACTTAATTTTGAAATCATTAGTTAATTTCCAGTTGTGGAACAGAACCCTTTTCCTCATGACTTTATTCTTAATTTCCTTAGTAAACGACCTTGGTTGCAGTTTCCTAGATTTAGTTTTGCTGAAAACAGGTATGAAGTCCTCTTGCACTTGCAACAATGTGCTTTTAAAAAGTTCCCATGTCTCTTCAAACCTCTTCAACCATTTTGCTATTTACCTCCATCCAGTTTACACTTTCTGGTTTCAGTCTCATACCATTGAAGTTAGCCTTCCTAACATTGTATACGTTTGTTTTGGACTTTGCTCTTCGGACACTGAAATTAACCTTGAATTTAACCATGCTATGATCACTACTGTCTAGTGGTTCTAAAACTTCAAATTTTCCAATCTTATCCTGGTTATTATTGAAAACAAGATCAAGAAGGGCTTCTCCCCTGCTAAAAAACAATGTAAATGTAAAACAACAATCCTGTACTAATTCCACCATCTCAAGTTCATTTACAGAACAGCCAGAGATTGTGTCCCACTGTATAATATCATATTATCACATATCTACCCGTAAACACAATTTGCAAATGACACAACCATCGTAGGACTTATTAACAGCATTATTAGGTAGCTGGTGGATGAGAAACTTGCCTATGGGGAAGAAAACAAAAATATTGACAAGAACAAGAAGCTAGTCCTGGATTCCATAATGAAAGCTCCCCTTCTGCAACCTCTGTGGATTAAAGGTACGGAGGAGGAACAAGTCAACAGCTCCAGACTTCTGGGCCGTCACATCACCAAACGACCAGAGCTGGTGAGAAAACACCTCGGCCACTGAGAAGTAGGCACCTGCAGAGGACTCGTGGAGAGCCTTCTCACCAGAGGTAGCACTGTATGGTGGAGTAGTATCACACACAGGGAGACCTCCAGAGGAGCAGTTAGACAGCAGAGAGGATCATTGGAGCATACCTCCCCTCCACCCCCCAGGAACAGGCTGTGGACCATTCTCAGAGACCCACACCACCCTGGCTACTCTCTGTTTAGGTGGAGAAGCTCTAGACATCCACTAAAACTCACCGACCCGAGAGAATCTGAGCAAACAGGAAGTGTTTTTACAACAGTGTCTTTCCAGCAGCTGTCACACCTCAGACAAGAGACATGTGTGCTTGAATAAAATACTCCGCCCCCACCCCACCCCACCCCCCGCCCCTTCTCTGACATCGTGACAACTGAAGACACCCCTGCCATTACCACTCACACAAATACACACTGCCAGAACCTTCTCCATACCCACATACTGCACACCCAATCTATTGTCCTATATTTATTACATGGGTACATAATTATTCATACATTGGCAGAGAATCTACTTACATTTCATTATATTTCTTATATGTATTATGTGTATTTATGATTATTCACTTTGTGTACCACTACACATATCTACCATATGTATTTCTGTTACTGTGTGTATTTACCGTTGCATTTACTGAGAACTGTACATGAGTTCCAATGCCTTGTACATGAGCAAATGGGAAATAAAGTTTTTCAAATCCTTTTATTGCGAAAGAGGGCTGGGGACCCCAGTGACCTGTTTGGGTCTGACCCCACTTCCCAGAAAGACTGAATACTCCACTGAGAGCCAATTATTAATACAGGTTTTATGATAAATGGTTGGTTGGAGCTGTTAACTAATCTCCAGCCAATGAAGCGAGCGAGGATTCCAGCGTTATTCTTAAAAAAGAATACATCTTTTTCTTTACAATGTAGTAATATAAACCAAATACACAACTAAGCATGCACAGCAAATAAATTCTATAAACTTTCATTACATAAGCATCACAAATATATCTTAAATGTGCTTCCAGCTTCAATCCAGCTTTTTACCATTTGCATAATTTAATTTGAGCTCTCACTTTTCCTGTGGTAACCGTCCAAAAACTATAACTGTTCATTTCATTTTATGCATCAATCGGTGTGGCTTTCAGTGTATTTCCTTAGAGCAGTCTGTTTACTCCATGAGGAATTATTAACATACAAGCAGCAATGTTTCCATGCATACCAGTGTTTAATTATTCATACCATTTGGGAGATTTTCAGTTATGTGAAAATCCTGTAAGGTTCGGGGGCCTTTTAGTCCAGTCTGGCAACCCTTCAATATGAAATACCCTTGATGACTGCTGCCTCTACATCCACAGGACATACCGTGACAGGTCTGGCCATTGCCCTCGAAGCCCGGCAGGCAGGAGCAGATGTAGGAAGACCCCCCAGTGTAGATGCAGTGTGCTCGCTCCGGGTCATCACAGGTATGCGTGCCAGCCTGGCATCGGTCAATGGGGCGTTCCGACTCTGCAAGAAAGCGAGGGTGACCATTACTCCTGTTCTTGCTTTCATTAGTAGCAGCAAAACCATTCTAAGAACAGGTTCCAGGGTCCCAAGACAGATGCACAGATATTTATTACATTTATCTATCAGGCAGGTTTAATCCAACGTGACATACAAGTGAGGGTCCGCCTGCGTCCCTGGAGCAATTAGGGTTAAGAACCTCGCTCAAAAGCTCAGTGTTATTGTTTGCAGTGTCCCCCCTCCCCCCACGTGCTGCACCCTGAAAAGTTAAGTGCTGTACATGCGGGAAATTCAACAGGGGTGACAGAGTCAGGGGTGTGACTCCAACGGGACTCAACAAACATCAAAGGTGTTTGTCATGAAGGGGCAGCCGCTATCTGGCTTGAGCACCCAGGCCCAGACCAAGACAAAACATCCAGGTCCTAGTTTTGGCTTCCAAAACCCCCCTTTGAAAGGGGAAGAAGACACCGCAGGAAACGGAGAAAACAAAAACGGCCCCCTGACCCTCCAAAAAAATGATAAAACACACATAGCCAAACGTGCGACTACACGCATACAGACCAATGCAGGTCTGCCCGTCGCTGGCGAACTGGTAGCCCTCGGTGCATTCACAGCGGAAGGTTCCGGGCTGATTGTTGCAGATGGCGTGAAGACCGCAGATCCGGGGCATCTCCTTACATTCGTCAATGTCTGTGGACAACAAATGCCTTCGTACATTGTGCTCTGCCACAGTAAGACCTGACACTGGTCAACTAGACCCATATATAATCGAATAGAATTACAGTTGATTACTATAGGTCAGGGGTATCCAACTCCAGTCCTGGGGGGTCAGAGCCCTGCACATTTTTGGGTTTCCCCTCATTTAACACACCTGATTCATCACCTTGTGCTAATTACCACACAGCACTTGATCTGAATAATGTATGGAACAGGGAAAGAACTAAACTACACAGGGCTCCGCCCCCCAGGACTGGAGCTGGACCCCCCTGCTATAGGTCCTTAATTAAAAATATTAAGAAACTATTCGTTTGCTTTTTCCATGTTGATGATTTTTCCATTGAAACCTTCCTTTTAAATCCCAAGTCAAAACAGAACAGAAAAGTTTGAATTGAGATATCAGTCTACTGATCAACCAGAATGTTATGAAGAATGTTGTGGTCGGTGCTCATTTCCATCAACCGGATGAGAGGAAGTTTCTGTGACAGATCCGAGAGTCAAAGGAGACTGTCACATAATAAATGGAAAAAATACTGGGTCACGCTTAAGGAAGTTATGAAGGAGGACAGCATGCTCAATAAAAACAGACATCAGTATGCATACTCACCCACACACAAACACACACACACACACACACACACTGATGTCATTAACTTTCAAGAAAACTGCAGGAATTCAGGAAATCATGGATCTCACACGCGACCTTATGGCCCTGATCAGGGTCAGGGGCTGGATGCTGGATATGTGACGGTTACTGGGTCACGTGATCCTGGGCATCACCCAAGATGATGGATGGCAGGAGCTGTGCACAGAGCTGGCGGCCTCGAGAAAACGTCTCACCGTAACACGTGCGTCCGTCTCCAGTGAAGCCAGCTGCACACTCGCACGTGAATTGATTTCCTTGGCCCGGCCGGCAGGCAGCGTTGGTATCACAGCCATGTCTGCCCATGAAGCAGGGGTTCTGCTCGACCGGTCCACCTACACACAGCCAAAACAGGGTTCTTCATAACCTCCTTGGGTCAACCACCTGACCTTGTGTACAGGGTTCATTCTGATTATTGTGAATAAAGGTAACTTTCAACTATTTTGGCAGGATTCCTACAGATACAAAACACATCAGTCACAACTTGTACTCAGCAGTCAGTCATTGTGAGGCTCTGAGGTCAAAGCCAAACTTGACCACAGAATTCAATGCAAGTTTTTTTCAGGCAGTAAATTCCAACTGGCACCACCTATTTCCATTCCCTACCCTCATGACACAAAAATAACAACAGCGATACAAATAATGGCAAGAAAATCAAAGCGAGCTCCATCTTAATGCCTGTTCCCCTGAAGCCAGCTGGGATTTATGTGTCCGACCCAAACGGAATGTCACAAAGGGCAGAGCTTACTGTGGATGGAACCGATCTTGTTGCTCATGGCGTAGCGGATTAGCTGATTAACTTCGTCATACAGCACGAAGATCTGGTCTACTCTGAGCTGCTGGGTGGGATGGACCAGAGCGGAGGCATCACTGTGAGGACAGCTCTGGTAGACGATTGTCTGCCGCCAGTGGTAGGACTTGGACTGGACACTGCCATCGACCAGGGTGACCGTGTACTCCCGAACCAAGGAGGAAGTGATCACTGTATGTGGGGCAAGGATATGATCAGCGTTCATTGTTCCAGTCTTCAAACAGTTAAAGTTCTTGGAGACAAATCATTGTACTTATGGGGGTATCCAGTCTAGGGAAGATGGGCTATGGCCAAAAGCGGTAATGTTCAAGGAGCACCTCAGGGCAACTGCACAACTGCACATTTGAGACTCAGCTCAGATTTTGCCCAGGGTGCCAATTATACTAGAACTGCTGTAGTTATTGGCATACAGATATATGGGGCTTTATTAAACATGATGGAATGGTATAGGCATGCCTGCTAAGTTATGTATTCATTTCCTCAAGCTCAGGTTGCAGAACAGAGCTGGATTGGGGATGTAACGAATGGGAAAGAGTCTTACTGTTGCTGCTATACTGGTAGACCTCGGAATAGGGCTCAATTTGTACGGTGGAGCCCAGGGGGACCTCTGGTAGCCTCCCCTCCAGCTCAGTGCTCACTGCCAGGTGGTCGTGCTCATCGATGCCCTTGAACTCTTGCTTGATGGTCAGCTTCTCATTCCCAGGTTGGAAGGTCACTTCTGCCTGGCGTGTAAATTCCCCACCTGCCACGGCCAAACAAACGGGGGCGGATGTTACCACTCATGGAGAATCTCCTGCTCACCAGGGTAGGCCCCTGATTTAATTAGGTCTGACTCTAGCAGCAGTAAACTTCCAAAGAAAACACTTTGGAGATAAGCAAGCCGTTGGAATGAATGAACTTTAGCAGCATTTCCTAGGGGTTTGTAAGGAAGAACAACAAACATGGTGGATTTCACCAGCAGGAAAGACGGCTTGGAATTTCTAAACTAGACATCATGTGAAAAGAAAAGATCTGAGGAAACACAAGATGAAAGGATGACAATAAGCTACTCAAACCTTTAACTGTGCTCTTAACAGCCAGCAGCATAGCTTACCCGCGATACTAAAGCCATTTTCATAGCCGGGCTGCTCCAAGGCAAAGGCCCAGCCAATGATGCCGCCCAAGGAGGAGAGGGGGAGGAGAGAGGGTCCCAGGTTGGAGGGGATGGTACTGATGGCCACATAGGCTCGTCCATCGTTGGCCACCACGTAAGAGTGCAGGTCGTTATTGTTGAATACAAGAGGTGTCTGGGAATTGCCCACGAAAACCCTACCGCTCACTTTCCCATTCATCCGTTGAGGTTTACCTGGTAGGAGATGGACAGGTAACAGTTGAATCACTCCCATTGAAATCTAATAAATACAATGTAATGCTGACATCACAGGCAACTCCCATACAGCGTGATTGCATCAGGTTGATGTTCTGAACTAAAGTATATCTTAAGAACACCATTAGTGGAATTTCCCATTGACTAAGATTTTGTGTATTTTCAAGACTCTAACTGAAAAACAAAACCCTTAATGGGAACATTCAAAGAAAACCCCGAAAAAGCACCAAAGTTTGCTTGAGGTGATTTTTGTCGAAAAATAAGTAATTCGCAAAACTTGCAATGGAAACAGAAACTGTGAATTAGCCGACATATAGCACATGCTGTCAAGTCTCAGATTTCTGGGTTGGTTGAAGTGCATGATATGCATCTTAATCTTGCAGGATGAAAAATGGTAAGTGTCATTTGTGTGACATCCATTCACGTGAACACATTTTTTAGACTTATAGGAAATTTGGGTAAAACTTGGGCAAAAGAAGGAAACACAATTACTGATTGTTAAGGGATATGTTTTACTAAGCATACTGAAAATACCGCATCCATGAATTATGGGGTCTGTCTATAGGCGTGTCGATGGCAAGGGGGTCCTACCTTCGGCCACACACTGCTTCCCGTTGCCATAGTACCCAGGCCGGCAGTGGCAGCAGTAGCCACTGGAGTAGTCCCTGCAGTCAGCGAAGATGGAGCACTTGTGCTGTCTGTTAGCACAGGTCTCATAGTTGTAGGAGAACACTGCAGGCATGGAGGGAGATGAACGTGAGGTTAGCTGGTTACAGTGAGAGCATGTCAACGTTAAAACCCTAAATCAACCTCGCATTGTCATTTCCAGTTCATTAGCAGCTCTTAAAAAATGTTTATCAACCAAACCAAAAGTTTACGCCCACTTGTATAGCTAAACAGATTTACTAGAGAGTAGATTGAATACTTGGAGCTATAATTATAACCTTTATCCGTTAATCTACAAGATTTTTCTACAGTAGCAATACCTTCTCCTTTGCCACACTCACCATCTACATTGATACTGCCTTCGTCCACCACCACTACCTCTGGATTCTCAGGTTGGTAATGGGGACGCTGTGGTGGGAATGCTTCTGTGTACTGGGAAGGGCTTTTATGTGGATTTTCATAGCGAACCTCAGGGACTGGTTCAGTTGGGGTCTCCTCCAGATTGTCTGGGGACCGGTGAGTCGACGGCTGGTCCCAGTTTGATGGGACCCACTCTGAGTTGTGCTGCAGTCCTGGGTAATTATCTGGGAACTCTGTGACTAACTCCACTTCCCCCTCCTCCGTGTCAGATCTTTCCCACGGTTCAACTAATTCAGTGACCTCACCGGGAGCCACGACTGTGAAAAAAGGTGACGTCCCAATCTCATACACCCACACCCCTCGTGTTCCACAGTTTGTCTTCCTGAATGGGAGCAGAAAAAATTTGATTGTCTACAGGGATCAGCTGAATATATGTAAAATAAGAAATATATTAGTAATAATCACATTTGTGACCAATGATGCATCCATCAGATCATTGCAGCTACCTACTGGAAATTTGTTGATTGGTACTGCCAGAAAAATAAAGGGAAAATAAACATCTAAACAAAGAAATCTTAGCTAGTTAAAATTTATCAAGTAAGATATGAAATGTAATACTTACTCAGGGAGATCCTTAACAGATGCCTCATCGCTAGTAGTGACACGGTAGTATGGTCCTTGGTGCCATGTGAACCAGCCGGTCACTTTTCCTTTGCTGAAGCCAACTTGTATGAGCTCATTCTCGCCTCCTACAGGAGTGGAATAGAACTGCAACCCGTCCCTTGGATATAGTAGAATTGCATAGCTGGCAGTGTCCGCTGATGCCACAACAAGCTGAAAGGTGTTCCTCTACAAAAACCACAGGGAGATAATGAGTGTTAGCATTTGTTGAAGGTTAGAGTACTATTTTGCCAAAGGCTGAGTTTAAAAGTGTTCACCTTGATATCCAGCATGTCTCCTCTGCGCAAAGTGTCCTGAGATGCCACATTCTCCCAGGTGACTACTATAGTATTGGTAGGGTCAACCTCATCATCTTCTGGGTATGCCCTAGCAATATAATCTGATGCTTTCTGCAAGGTTTGGGGTGTTGCGTCCTGGCGATAGAAGACTTTGCCAAAGCCATCGCTGGTGTCCATGTTCCCCAGACCTGCTGCAATCATGCCTAAAGAGGCGGGCATTTTGCCCAGGTACTCCGACTCTTCCATTGGCTCTGCTGTGGCAACAAACCCATTTGTGTTGATCTGAAATTGAAAGCACACAGGCATGTTGTGGTTATACCAAGGAATACCCAACTCCTCCGCATGAATGGGATCAACAGTACTGTACTCTTAGTAGAAATGAAATTTCCTATTTATCCATTTGGCAACACTTTACTTATAGCTGTCATCTGCCAAGCAGTATTGATACCTTCATAATGGATTATAATGATCAGTATGAGGATTAACAAAGCATTACATCATCTTCTATTGTGCTGCTCCTCTAGTGTGCCACACCCTCTCGTTAACCATGTGTGGAAACTGAGTAACTGGGTGTCTGGGTAACACTTAACAGGGCACAGATAATATAGTATTATACTATTACTTATGTATTAATTAACCACAAACTAAGTCTTAATTACATTCTGATCTCATGTTAATTCATCATTAATGAATTGTGATGCATGTTTCATCTCAAGCACATACTATATGTTACTATGTAAATTGTGTAAACCTTTGTGAGCTGCAGAAGGAACAAGTAATGAATAACACAAGCGAAATACTGAACTTATGTTTGTTCATCATTAAGGAATTGTGGTGCATTTTTTCTCCTGTAGCAACTATATTTATTCATGATTTTTCAAAAATTTGTACTTCAGTAGTAACTGAATTATTACTAAGTATTTGTGCCAAATCACACAAGTGTTACTATAATCTGTTATGAATGTGTTCCCAGATTGTTATAGATAAGGCATTCATGAAAAATGTTATCATATATTTCCACACAATCAAGATCAATCACCTTCCTGAAGGAAGGACAAGAACATCAGCCCAAAGATCAATGACAATGTGTCCTTCCCAGTTCCCCCATAGATCCAGCCTTTACACGTATTTTAGTACAAAAACACTCCAAGTTTCTGTGAGTGCTAATAAACCTTTCAGCAGGTATCTCAGGTGCTGTCCTGAACATCTGGAAACTTGTCTATGGTATCCACCCACTGTCTAACTGATTGCCGGAACATTGTGTTTACGCAGCTAGATTAGCAGCCTCCGGCTGGTATGATCACCTGATCTTTTGCATGCAGCGAGTGCTCCATGTCAGCATTTTGAACAGTTACATTACATTACATTGTTTTGCTATTTAGTGTAGCAAGCAAGACAATGTAAACAAACTATAACAAACACTATGGTATGACCTCGTCAAATTGGTTGATGAAATGGCAGGGCCAAAATATTATGCATGCAGGGATCACTGAGATAAAGGGAACAATTATGGTCTAAGTCAAGGTGGATGTAAGCGATATTTTAGCAGAAAAAGCAAGTAAGCAATCATATATTCAATTTGCAACTGTCAACACCAAAGGAAATGGAAAAAATCAGTTATGCAATTCACATATGAGTGGCTCAATCTAAGAACTTTCTGTTGACACCCAGCAGGACCAGTTCAGCAGAAGGGCACCTCAAATTTTTAGGCCTAAAAAAATGGCCCACATCAGCATGTCATGGCTGCTGATCTCAGCTTCCACGGTTAAATGGCGCCAGTGGGTGTTTTCAATGTCACCCCCCTTGGGGGGGGGGGGCTTTCAGAGAAATGTGGAAATCTGATTACAAGACAAAGGCTGTCCGACTGGAGGAGTGACTTCCCAGTCTGAAGTGGATTCATTCACAGAGCATGTTTTTACCTGGATTCCTGGGAACAAAACTGATTGCTCATTGTCATATAATATACTATGGAAGTTGGAAGCACTATTTTGGGATTTTAGGAGTTGGGTGTCATCCCATTTGGAGCATTAGCGCACGCTGCAAATAAATGTGATGTAATAAACATCCTCAATCAGACACAGCTAGGAAGAGAAGCACCACACTTTTAGAATCACATTTCTATTCGATAAAATGTAAGTGAGCCATAGACAATTCTAGACCCTATTCGGGCGAAGGGGGGTTTCAATCACCAATCATCTAACTCTACATTAATAATTATTATTCTAAGTCCATTTAGCGATTTTGTCCTGAGGGTCATATCCTAGAACCGCGTATGAGGTGTGCGTTTTTGTAGCAAGCTAAAAAGCCTTAAGATGGTAACAATTAATTTGGTGAGGAAGAACTGGCATAGTCCCAAGCACAGGAAGAGAAGCCTTTGTGTGGAGTGATATAGGTTGCTAATTAATGTATGGCATCTTAACAACATACTGCTGAAGGCCTCTAACGACATCGCATACCATGGGGAAGATGGGTGCCGGAGGTTTGCTGGGCTACATAAGAACTGCATTAAATTTGGGGGGAAACAACCGCATTAATTGTTAACGGACTCCGAAAGTTGTCCGACAATGGTGTCCTTTGTTTTCTACACTGATGAATCCTGCCTTTGTCTACGGCATGAATGCTCTGTGTAGAAATATCCATCATGCATATAGAGAACCTGAAGGAAAGAATCGAACGGCAGCCCCAGAGGACACGCTCAGTACGGCTCACTGCGGAAGAATCCCTGTTTATCGTGCAGTGGCCTTGAATGGCACTGGCACAGCTTTTGGGGTGGGGGCTAGCCTACTTAGCAGCTTTCTAGTGGAGCACTGTCAGATATACGTGGGACAAACAAATGGTTTCAAAGGAGCATCATTAGGTTATGAGTAGGGCTGACCCGACTGAAGGGTATGTGGACCATGCTCACCCCCAATCCATTTATCATGGGGGACCACGCGGGACCCCGAAGTCCAGGGCCAGTATATAATCCCAGTCCGGCTATGGCTGTAAGGTTCAAACAGCATAAATATCACACATCATATTTGTCTCCTAATTGCACTATTGGATGCTTTGATATGACATTATTGACACCTTGGAGTTTAATAAAGTTTATGTAAATATACAAAGGGCAGCACTCTTGCTTCATACCTCCACTCTTCATACTTTTCTTCAGGCACTTTGGTTTCCTCCCACAGTGCAAAGACATGTACTTAGGGTAGCAAGCCTTCTTAAATAGCCCATAGTGCATGTGTGTAAAATGTCCAGTGCTCAGTACCGGTCCTAGCCAATGTGCCATCACAGGCAAGCATCACTGCCAGCATCCCCTGTCCAAGGCAAAACTGGCTGTAAGTCGACGTCCCCTCGGAAACTGGCACCCTAGATGGCCGCCTATATTGCCTATAGGGTTGCGCAGCCCTGTAGGTGATGGGGTTCCACCCCATGCAGGATGTACCCCAGCCTTACGCAATATGCTGCTTGAGAGGCTCCAGTCTTCCTGACCAGGAAAAACAGGAAATTCTCTGGAAAATGCATAAACCTTTAAGACAGACTTGATGAGAATAATGGTCCATTTCAGCCCCATTGCCTCTGAAACCTGCAACTTTCCTTATTCCAAATTTATCATCACATATTCAAATGATGTCACCCTTTTAGAATCCTCTGCTTTACTGTCATCTTTTATACATTTCAGAAATCAAAGTACAGAAAAAGACTATTGATGCCAGTCCATGCCTATTATTTACAGAATAATTTACTGTTGATGGTAACTAAATTAACATGAAAAGAACTAATGGTGTTATAGACAGAAATGTAGAACAAAAACCTTCAAAAACATGCAAATCTCATGTAGACCTAATCTGTTTGGTAGAACTGTTAAGTGCATATTAATGCTCAATTCTCCAGTTACTGCATGAATGACAATCTCTGATGAATAGGACATGAACTAAAGATAAAAATGCAACTGAGGGGTGCTTTACTAAGGAATATTCCAGATGATCCCCAGCAAAGACCCATCATGGCTGAGTAAGATGCAATTTTTACCACCTTCTCTGCTGTTGACAAACTATCAGGCTGCAGAAGCCAAACAAACATAGCCACCAAAACCTTTGAAGACTGGCGTGAGACTAAAAAGGTTTGCAAATTTAGGCAAAACACGAAAAGAGGCCTATCTTACAGCATGGTGAGGGAGTGTGTGAGAATATTTCTGCAATGCCACCCCCTCCAGATGTGGCAAAACATTTTCTACATATGTTCTCTGGATTCCTAAGTGTTAAGCAAGGCTTTGGACTGATTTGTGGTTGACACTCTTAGATGCATCTGGACCTAAATTGACCTGTTGACACATGAAATGTAATCTTTAGGTTCTTAGGCAAGAAGTCGAGTCCTACTGGGTCTTTTGTTTACATCTCTCACCAGAGTAAACTTGAAACCAGCTGGCTAATTATAAACACCCCCCTAATACAATCAACACATATAGAGGGTGTTTTTTTTGTTGGGGGGGGGGGGGGGTACTAGTACTTGTTATGTAAAACAGATCAGCAGGAGATGGACGACCTGGCTATTTTGAGGAAGATCTACATCGTCTGGTAGAGGTGGACCACATAAGTTTGCTCCTCTAAAATTCCCACAGCATGTAACACTCATTCATCCCTCCCATGCCCGTACGCGTCCCAGAGGCTCTGCAGCTGATGGGGGGGGCGGGGTAATATCAAAGCCAGCTGGAAATCTAGAAAGGCATTTGCTACAGAAACAGAACCTCGGCCCCAAGCTGTTGCAGCTAGGGTGATGATGGCGGGTGGGGGCGAGCGGTACACTCAGTCAGATAAAAATTCTGTGACGGCATCCAGCACAAATGGAGCATTTTTGCAATAACAAGCACAGGGTCATCAGTATTGCCCAAAGTGTACTGATTCACTTATGAAACGTATTACTAGGTGCTTATATTTCACAAAGTTTTGACAAAGTTTTGGTATAGCATATAAGCCAGCAAGCACCAAGGCTGTTAAAGCACATATCTGCTGTGATAGATGTTTTAACTTATTTATCTGAAGTAAATCACACCACGTTGTGCGACAGTTAGTTAGAGCTAGTAACGCTAGCAATAAGTTTTAGCATGTTCAGAAAATCCCTTTTAAGAGTTCAGTTTCATTTTCATAGAGAATAATTGTTGTTAAATGTCTGTTTATCAGAGACCATTTTAATTTATGTACCTATAGGAGGACAATTTAGTGCCAATGTGTACCTCATCTAGTCATTTCGGGACGTCCAATCGTGCACTTATTTTTGTCAGTATTTTCTAAAATGTTAATTATTGACCTTGAATGGAAAGGAGATCCCACGTTTAATACGTTGTTTGGCTATCTACAGATTAAACCATTGGTTATTAATTAAAGCACATTCCATTCTTAACTGCATTGAGTGAATCAGCAAGATAAGAGTTGCTGTAATCTTTTAGGGACATTTGTGTTTTAGTACGACACAAGAATTTGCTTGCTGATCTTGCCTTAATGTAAACAGACGTTTTTTCCGTCCCCTCTGACGATGGTTCGTATCCACTGCATATTGTGACACACTGTGACATATTGTGACAGTTAATTGTGTCTTAAAGTATTTTATGTGATATGTCATTATGTGTTGTTCGCAATTCCTTCGGTTAAATGCTAGATAATCGCAAGTAGTGTGTCAGAGAGGCCATTAATGAAACTGGGGAGATATACTGAAATTTCAAATAATTGGGTTACACTGGGTTAATTCACCTTATAAGGCGAAACCATTTCATTTTCGTCTTAAACAACCTGAGAGGAAGAGCTCAGAAATACAAAAAAAAAAAAATCACACCCATCTGTGAACTCATAACGACCCCCCATAAACTTAATAATAAAACATGTCACATAACTCTTAATGACCAAATGCTGGGGCAACTGCAATGACTTCTGACCGGGCAAACAGACCGCGAAAGTAGTGCAGCCCATAAAAACTGTGTTAACCCTGGAAGGAAGGCGGAAGATGTGACCCCCACGCCTCCATCCCAAAGCCAGAGGACACACAGCTGTTCTATGCATTGAGCAGAGGAGAAGGGAAAAACCCACCAGGGAAGGAATACGTGAACCCCCGTGCCTTATGCTTTCCTCCCTTATGATAAAACTAATTTAATTCAGCAATTGAGTCCTGATTACCGGCAGTTGTTTATCTTTGATTATGTCTTTTCAACATAATCTACTTATGTGAATGGATTAAATTTTATATTGAGAAGAAAAGGTTAACTGCTAAGTTTATGAAAAATACAATAAATTCTGATTTAATAGTTAGATTTTACTTGACTTCCAAAAAAAAAGATATCTCGTTAATCTCAGTTTGCCGATCGCCACAAGAATTGCTGTCATATCCAGCAGCCAGCCCTCGGAGGAAATTAAAGCTACAAATGGAAATCCGGCTGTAATACACTTGTAGGCAGAACATCTCACTGTAATACTTAATAATCATGGGAAAAAAGACCACAGCCACGTTTAAATAAATGCAAAAGTTTGACATTTCTGGCTAAAGATTTATTAAACTTGTTTTTTCTTTTCAATAATGTGTTGCAGCAACGGAAAGAACCGCATGTTTCGTAGAATAACAGAGGACTTACAAATACACTGGTAAACGATCCATCGTAGAAAAACAGAGGTTTATCCAAGGCAAGTTCTTGACTCTGGTCAGACCCCTGCTCCAGCAAACTGTCCCCAACGTCCTCTCCATACTGGAAAAGATCGCTCCGACTAATGCTTTTTACGGTCACAGCACAAGTAAGAACTGTAATCCAGACGATCCAGCCCTGTCGCTGTAAATTCATTATTAACACAATATTTTGATACCCTAAATAAGTTACAAACTAGTTCTACTGAGGTATACGGTTTAAGTAACCAATGCAGCTAGTTGGCGCTACTGAAGAGAGAAGAGAGCTGAAGAAGGACTTGATGAGACAAAAGGACTTAGAGGGCGTGTACGTGAAATAGCTAGGCTGTCCCACAAGGCAAAAAAAATGAACGATTTCCGATGTATGGCATTATTAACGATGATCGATTTTTAATTAAAAATTTCGGTTCGTGCTCCAGTTTAATGGTTGATCGTATATGTAAGCAGACTTACCTGTAAGTGTTATAGTCATCAAAGATTGTTACACAGACAGAGATGATCCAATTTAAGTTTATTTCGCTTTTTCGTCATATGCATATATGGCTTATGTTTTTTTAAGGCGAATGACAAAAATGGGTGGACATGCAGTTAAAAAGTCAATGATCCCTCCATCCATATGAACATAACAACTGACAAACTATGAAACGTGTCCTTATGAATGAACAACTCTTTAAAGCTCTGTATGCACACATGGGACTTATCTTCATTTTTTTTGTCTCGAGACAGCTGAAGGGGGCTGAAGGGGCAAAGGCTCAAATTAACCCTCCAAGTCACCCCCCCCCCCCCCCTTAATTTCCCTTAATTTTGTCTGGAGAGCTATAATTTCTGCCCTGTCCAAAGGAACTTCTCACAGAGCAGAATCTTCTGCATGGCAACATGAAAGCATTATGAAACTTTGCGAACTACCATGCAGGAAGGCTGTACACTTGTAGAAAGCACACAAACCCAGTGCCTCTTTGGTGCCCCACCCTTCTGTGACAGCCGACGTTTCCCAGTTCTTCGAGAAGCCCCTGTGTTCTCTGTAGCTTGTCGTCCAGGAGCACCTCGAGGCGAGCTTTACACTGTGGGAGTGTGGATTCCGGCAGCCACACATCTGTCGCACGCAGGCGCGTGATGTCCAGCGAGCAAACATGCTCCCTGGTGCTCCTTCTGTGCTACTTCATTCGCTCAGATATGGACTCACATTCGATCGAACCATTTTTAATTTTGTCGAGGAAGAGCCCTTCAGGTCAGTTTAAAATTAAGTTTGTACGTTTGGGCCCCTTTATAGAGCTTTATTGTCATTAATCTTTTACTTTATGCAATTAAAATACTGAGTTCTCTACATACCCACTTAGAAAGGACTAGTCGTTGTACCTGAATTATTAAATACTGCTAGACATTGCTGGTCAACCCAGTTCGACACATAGGCGAGCGCCTAGGATACCATCTTTTGAGGGGGTGCATCTTTGAGGGGGTGCCACATGGACTTTGACCGGTACTGCTGACACACTTAGGGAAATTCTTACTCAAGCTCATAAATGAGATAAAGTCACATTTCTACTTTAAATACCCTTAAAAATGTTCTGAATTCTTCAGCATAATCCTTGCCCACCATTAAGCATTTTCCTGTGAACAATTAATTATGAGTCTACCAGTGACTCATAATTAATAAAAATATACTTCACCAAGAAGTAGCATTTGAGTATTTATCATATGTACTTTATTATTAGACTGTGTTGGCAGAGCTGCAACCTGAGCCCAAGTGATTTTACCACTATGATCTGAAACTTCCCTCTTCACGCCAAACACCATCCGCCCTGTCATTGTCTTTCTTTCAGAAGCACCACGGAATTATAGCGAGGTGAACAACACAACAAAGTTACAGAGAAAAAACAGGAACATTCCAGTGTTGTCCGTTTGTCTGGCGCGCAAGCTCGTGTGCAATTAAAATATACGACGCAAATGCCAATGAACACTCATCAGCGCTGCAACTAACGGCACTGCGTGAACTAGGCGCGTGGTATATCATGGTAAAAATATCTGATCTGACAGTGGTGTTAAATATAACGTGATATTCACTTGCATTGATCCCTACTTATCCTTTTATTTGGTTGCCATTATTTTAGGTGAGGATGCCGCCAGTCAATTCACAGCAGTCATTGTTATAAAATGGGTCATTTTGTGAATTCCAATGGAAATTACGTCCTGATACACCCAGCACAGCCCAAAGGCGGCAGCACCCCCC
>JAODUD010000041.1:13706973-13743892 GCA_026784285.1 Stomatorhinus walkeri | reverse complement strand
CTCCGCCTCCCGCTCCCTTCCCCTCTCTCGCTCTCGGGCTGCGATGGAGAGGAGTCCGGTTCTCTCGAGCTGGCGCCTCTGACAGGAGCTCGGCCAGCGCACACCGGCAGGATTCCGGGGGGGGCTAAGGGGTGGGGGCGCCCCCCGAAGCTAAGGAGGCTGATGGAAGCGTCGGCGAGGGCCGGGGAGCCGGCGACCGACGAGTCGCTGCCCCCGCCCACCCTGAGCCCGGCCGTGCCCCCCTACGTGAAGCTGGGCCTCACCGTGGCCTACACCGTCTTCTACTCACTGCTGTTTGCCTTCATCTACGTGCAGCTCTGGCTGGTGCTGCGATACCGGCACAAGCGCTTCAGTTACCAGACGGTGTTTCTCTTCCTCTGCCTGCTGTGGGCCGCCCTGCGCTCTGTCCTCTTCTCCTTCTACTTCAGGAGCTTCGTGACGGCCAACGCTCTGGGACCGTTCTCATTCTGGCTGCTCTACTGCTGCCCCGTTTGCCTGCAGTTCTTCACCCTCAGCCTGATGAACCTCTATTTTGCTCAGGTGGGTCTGGACACACACACACACACACACACGGTGCGCGGGGTGGGTGGGGGTACTAGGCACCCTGACTGCGCTCATTATGGCTTTGGGCACCTGTCAGACGTGCAGCCCTTTGAAGAACATTCCGGGGCGGTGCTAGATGTGAACTGTGAGCACCATTAATGTATTTTCGTTCTGGGGAATAAAAAACAGAGTCGGTACACTTGTGAAATGGTACGGGCAGAGGCGTTATGGGGAATGCGGACTAGGGAGCGTCTCCCAATGTGGCGGGAACATCCCCTAAAGATTCAGGAGCATCACCCAACATGACAGGAACAGCCCCAAGGGAGCGTCCCCCAATATGGCGGGAACGGCCCCTAAAGCATAGGGAGCGTCCCCCAACATGGCGGGAACGGCCCCTAAAGCATAGGGAGCGTCTCCCAACATGGTGGGAACAGCCGCTAGGGAGCGTCCCCCAATGTAGTGGGATACGCTGCATGGGTCCTGAACGCCACCCACCACATTCACAGAGTGACCCTTCAGGGGGCGATGGATTGCTGACATCAGCATACTGACCGCCACACCGGGATGACTGATCCACGGGAAAATGAGCATAGCTCAGCTGGGGAGGGAGAGGTTCAGACCTACTGAGCAATCAGAATATGCAGGAGACCGGTTTATATTACATTGGTGGGTGAAGGTTTTTTTTTAAAAAAAATGTAACTCTGAGATATATTAGACACAAACATATAGAACAAGTACTTCATTTTTATGGCAACAAAATAAATTTGTTTCACTCTCAGAGGAGGCAGATGGCTTAATATTCAAACAGCTGTCAGTCACATGACTGACCTGAAATAGACCCCGGAAACCCCTTTGAGATTTAACCTGCACTGCCCTGACCGAGCTCTTCAGAACCTTACAGAAAATACCATGACGGCGCTGCTGGAAGTTACAGCCCATTCATCAAATCAAGCCACCAAAAACTTTTGAGAAAAGACAGGGCTCAATTATCTCAGCAGAAAATGCCTGGATACCCAGGTAGGGGAAGGCATGAGGATGGGAGATTTGAAAAAAAAACAGGGAAATGATGGTTTTTAACTATTCCCACACTTTTTGGGACATACCAGCTTTCTTTTATTGCCTTGTTAGGTATAAAGCACTTTTGTAAACAAAACTATGACCTTGTCATTAATACAGGGCCATCGGTGAACTGGAAACAAGGGATAAATCATAATGCACCATTCAGACTCATATTTGTGTCACAGAATGTAAAGCTGGGGTCTGGGTTAATTTAAGTATGTGAGTGTTTTAAATTGTCTTCTTGTCATATCTGATTTATCTTCTGACTGCACTTGTTTCCCATGACACCCCCGGCCATTCATGCGATGCCACGGTCACAACCATTTAAGTCTGTACATTCATCTTCAAACTGCTTATTCCTGTTAGGGTCATGGGGTCATCTAAACCCCTTTTTAAAAAAGTAACATATAACATGTGCCAGCAGGCAGGAGTGGCATAAAGGGGGGGGGAAGTTAGGATGATTCCAAGGGCCTCTGAGTGACGGGCCCCAAAATATTTGTAACATAATTGGATTGGTCTAGTTTGGGGGCCCAAAATCTCTCGTGGCACCCCTGCAAGTAGTAATTGTGGCACATGTATTTGAGTAAAAAATTAAAAGTATTTTTTGATAAGTATTTTATCTAGAATAAATTTGTTTGTTGAAGGTTGGATTTCTCATTTTTTCAGTATGAGATTAAGGCATTTGACCGTAAAATATATTTTTCTTTATTTACTCATCTTTACCAAGGGTGACAATAATTCTTGAGGGCACTTTTAGCTACAGTAAATACCCAGAGTTATAGGGAGAATATCTCCCATGATTCCTGTTGCAGCTTTCAAATGACTGTAAACAATTCTAGCACATTTGGAAGGTGTCTTTATAGTAAAATAGCCTTTCCTCTCTCAAACAGGTCGTTTTTAAAGCAAAGTCTAAGTATTCACCAGAGCTCCTCAAGTACAGGTAAACCATCGTCATTCTCACGAACCTCAGGTCTAAAGATGCTTATTTGCAGATCCCCATCATACGTAACAGTCCTGAGGTCAAACACATGCATGGTGTCAGGTGACGTTTTGCCATTACATGAGAACCTTTCAAACATTTATCTGAGCATGAAATATTAATGCTATGAAGGAGAGGCAAAGGGTTGTGCAGCAATCCAGGGGCCTCAGACCAGTGAAGAGGAGAAACCGGCAGGCCAGTCTAGACTTTCACTAAAAGCGTGACCTGAAATCTGCCACAAACCTGTCTGTTCCTCCCAGGTTCCCCCTGTATTTGGTTTTCTTTGGCATCAGTCTGGTGTTCCTGGTGGTGAACCTTACGTGCGCCCTGTTGGTGAAGATGACCAGCACGGAGGTGAAGACCATCGTGCTGGTGCGGGTGGCCATCAACGACAGCCTCTTTGTGCTTTGTGCCATCTCTCTCTCCCTGTGCCTCTACAAAATTGCCAAGATGTCCTTGGCTAACATCTACCTGGAGTCTAAGGTGACCATTAAACCTATTGAGGAATAGTATTGCAGTGGGAAGTACCAGTCCTTATAGACGATAGACCAAGATAACTCCTATGATGAAGTACAGTAAAACAACCAAAACATTAAGGGCAGTAAATCTTGTAGCCCACGAAGACAGGAACGTCCCACATTTTCACTTCTATAATTGGCTGGAGCAGGTGGTTTTAATTTACTTTCACTTTCACGTTGGGTATTAAGTGGTTAGGTGCCTTTAAATTAAGCAACTACCAGCTAGGGCTTGTGGACTGAGGTTAAATCATACCTATAGGGGACATCAGTGTGCCAGGTGACAGTCATCGGCGTCACGGTCATTCTGCTCTACGCATCACGAGCCTGCTACAACCTGGTGGTCCTGGCTCTCACCAACATCAAGACCATCAACTCCTTTGATTATGATTGGTACAACGTGTCCGACCAGGTAATTGGATCAAGAATTTTCAAAATATTGCATGTATTTGTTAACATGTTTAATTCTATCCATTCTCAGTAACTGATTATCCAGTTTAGGCCGTAGGGATTCGGAGCCTTAGGGCTACATACACAGTGGCCCTCAGACTCCCCCAGACAGTCCACGTTATTGCTGGTAGGGAGTCAAAGCGTGGACTGTCTGGGCTCCCCCAGGAGCAGCTAGGGAAGCACTGCGCTAGGCCGCCACAAGGCACACAGACACACAACTTCCCCTAGTGGCACACACACACACGGGAAACGCGGCGGTAGCCATTCACCTGAGCGGCTTTGACTGTCTACTCAGTTACAGTACATGAGACGCGACTGTAAACCAAAGGCAATCACAGGCACGCGCGTCCCACACAGAGCCACAGGCTCCATATGCATTCTCTGACATGGTTGACCATGCGTCCTGCGTATATACAGCCTTTAATGTTAATTATACCCAAGCATCCAGCGGCAGCAGCTACCCTGTATGAGTTGCACTTCTCTGGCTTTCGGCACGGTCTGCCCCCTACAGGCTGACCTGCAGTCCAGCCTGGGGGATGCGGGCTACATTGTATTTGGGGTCGTCCTCTTCGTGTGGGAGCTCCTGCCCACCTCCCTGGTCGTCTTCTTCTTCCGAGTGCGCAGGCCGGCACAAGACAGGGTGAGCTCGGCTGTCCCATTCCCAGTGGTGTCGTCGTCGATGCACTGCTTCCCTTTGCTTCATTTCGCTGTTGTTTATGAGGTACAGTGCCCAGTCAAAAGTGTGGCCACGGCAGGGAGAGTGATGGAGCGCCGCATCACACGACCTGGCCACTTGACCGAAGCACAGTAGGAATTGATTCGGAGGAGTTTGACCAAAGAGTGAAGGAAAAGCGGCCAATGAGAGCTCAGCATATATGTGGGACCTCCTTGAGCTGGAAAAGCAGCCTATGAGAGCTCAGCATATATGTGGGAGCTCCTTCAGGGCAGCTGGAAGAGCATCCCAGGAGGCCACCTCATGGAACTGGGGTAGCGGAGACAGTAGGGTCAGCCAGTCCCTGGGGCAATTGGGGTTAAGGGCCTTGCTCAAGAGCCCAATGGTGGCATCACTCTGCCTACAACAGGATATGAACCAGCAACCTTCTGATTCCCATCCCACAGAGCTGCCCCCTTTATAATTATCTTTAAATATAGATAATAGTATAAATATTCCTTTCTGTGGGTAGGTGTTTTGACTGGTACTGAATATTCAAGAACATGAGAAATTGTTCATAATACAATTTGTATGTGATAACACACAATCCATTTTCCATAACCACTTATCTACTGGACGGTTGTAATGCAGTATATATAGAAAAATCCATCCAACTTCCAAAACCACTCAATGAGCCTGGAGCCTGGTCCCAGGCAGCACAAGGCACAAGGTCACACACTCAACTGCACACCACGGACAATTTAGACAGCGTGTTTGCGGACTGTGAGGGGAAGCGCAGAGAAACAGTGAGAACAAGACATTATGTATACACTGGGAATAGTGGACAGAGAGGTCAGTGCGACTGAAAGCAGCTGAGCCTGCCAGATCGCTGAAGATCATTTTCAGCGTCATGGTCCAGGAAAAAAGCAGTGAGAAACCACGGCACCCATCTGCTCACGCGGCCCCCCTCCCCCCTGCGGCGGCCGGGGCCTAAGAATTGGTGAGGGTGTGTGGCTGACTCCGTGCCAGGAACTGCTCTCTGGTCCGGGGGAGGTCAGCAAGGGTGGCCGCTGCGCACGGCAGCTGTTCCATCATTTTATTTTTCTCAGATGGAGACTTAGGGGATTATGGGACAACATAACCTGACACGCTATAAACCGTAGGTCAGACAATCATGGCCACATCACACACATTAAGAGAAAAGACGATGAGACGTTCCTGCAGATGAGTGATAGGGAGCTGGGCACCTGCTGCAGCGTTGCCTTCAGGCTGTGATAAGCGGTGACTGTCTTTCCAGAGTGGCTCCGGCCTCCCGGGACACGTCTTCTCCAGGGGTTACTTCTTCGACAACCCCCGGCGCTACGACAGTGATGACGACTTGGCGTGGAGCATCATCCCCCAGGGAGTTCAGGCCGGGTAAGCAGCTGGCGCACCAAGCAGTACTACTGGCGCAGCGCTAAGTGGTGGGTTACCAAGGAAACAGGCTCAGACCAAACTCTGTGGGGCTTCTGGGAAATTGGCCGATTGGACTTAGGGATGGAAGGGATGACTCACACCGCGCCGAGCAGATTTGTTTCCAGACAACGCTGCATTCATGCACTCAAACAAAAGGCGTTGTCAGTAGCTAAATAAGACACGCTAGCAGACGACTGTGTCCGTTTTGTTACTGTATCCATTTGTTAGGACGGTGCTACTTCCTCAGGGCTCATGACTCACTTCCTGTTGCAGCTTGGCCACCGACTGCTACGACTGGGGCAGCCAGAGCAGCGGCTTTGTTGCCTACATCGGAGCAGAGGACCCCCACCTTAGCACAGCTTCAGGGGAGCTGCATCCTTACTGATGCCTCCCCATGTCCTCTGGATATCTCCACCAGCACTCCCGGATCATAAGCTCGGCTTACAGGCGCTGTAGACCCGAAACCGCAGCCTTATGTATTCATACTTTCGTGTTGTTTCTTGCAACGGTGTGCTGTTGGTGTAGTCGAGTCTGACAATGCGCTGGATCGATTTTGCTGCAAGTTAGCTGCAGGTTGTCGGTGGGGATGGTGAGAAATTTCCCAGCGATGCCATCTCTGAGCATGTCAGGGCGCTCTCACCATCCTGTGTAAACTCTCATGGCTGGACAACTCCTTGCCAGGCTACACTCCAAGCTCGCTTGGGATTTGTTTAATTAGAGAGACAGGAAAAAGGCTCCAGGCCCATGAAGGATGTACCGGCACAGTGACTCAGAGAGCACAATAAACGTCAAAAGCGCCGTTTCAGTTAATGGTGAATCAGAAGGTAGTCAACTGTCTTAAGGTAGATACCATACCCACCCTGAGTAGACCAGCTGCCAGATTAAAGCATCTTCTTAAATCGCTTCAATAAATACCCTAGCTGTATAAATGGGTTAAGTATAAGCTACGTTAGTTATCCTGATCTGTTACTCATTTAATCGTGCGACGCATTTTAAGCTGCACTCTGACGTAAAGGCATTTGATCCAGTCGAGATGGCTAACAGTGGCATCCTGACATCTGGTTACTTTTCAAGTTACCTTTCATTTGAGAGACTGTTCAGCATAAGCAATGAATCAAAATGAGCTGCGCTAAAATGATGGTAAAAAAAAAAAACTTTGGAAAACTTTTATAAAATTAAGCCACGGGTTAGTTTTGTACAAAAATTACCCTTTGATAAAGGTTGCAGGGTTCAACATATTTTGTTTTTCAGAGAAAGATTCTTAAATAACTTTGATAATACAGATGTATTCACACACACATGCAGGTGTGATGGGGGAAAACATTGGAATTAGCGTTGATACAGCATGCTAGCTCTTAAGCTGGTTGGTTTCCATGGAGAAGTTAGTCTGGGAAAACAGGTGGATTTTGACAGAGGGGTTTTGCACGTTGTAATACGCTGTAATACAGGTTCCTGACATTCCTCAGAGTGCAACCAGGGGGGGGGGGGGGGGTTCTGTTAACCACCAACAGCCTCCACCCCAAAAAGGGGGAAATGTACCGTCAAGATAAGGCGTGCACTCATGGAAACAAGCTCGTTATGACTTTAAGGACTTGTCATTCAGTTGTTTTGCACAATAAGTTCTTACTTAATTTCATCACTTGAAGCATTCCTCTAACAAACATTTCAATGTATTTTTTTTCCTTTGAATGTTTATTGTTGTGGTAATTAGAATTAAATTTCCTTTTCAGCCAGGCACAATTGTGATTAAAGTATGGGGATGAAAGAGTTACTAACAATTTATGACGCTGTTCCGTGATTGATTTATGAAAAGGTCCATTGTGTATTTTCTAAGGAGGTCAAAAAAAATAAAATAAGGAAGTGTCATGTTTTCACTTCAGCTTTTTGTATCTCGCATCTTGGTGCATTATTGACGAGAATCATCAATAAAACACACTTTGCAGGAAACCCGTGTGAGGCACCGACTTAATTTTACACACAGTCAGCCTGATTCAGTCAGCTGAATGGAAAATGGAGGAGGGGTTTCTTTGCATAAAATAGGATAGAATGGCAGAGCAGCTCTGGATGGACCTCAGTGAGCAGGAGAACCGGCACAGCTGCTCAGTGACACAACTAACGCATAGACATCCTGATCCAGTGCTTGCTGTTTATAGGAAAGTTACAAGTGGGATTTCAAAAGGATCAAAAGAAGTGCTAATTAAATTTAAACAAAAATAAAATGCTAGTGAATGTGGAGGGAAAAAAAAAAAAACTCCAAAATGCAGACTCAAAGATCGCTTATCTGACAATACCAACCATAAGGATACAAAAACCGGTAATTTGTGTGTTTTGTATATAAATGCTCATTATAAAAAGAGGACCACCTAACACAGCACTTCCGTCATTCCTCTATAAACACTCATTTCACCTAATTTGCAGCATCTCGTGGAGCCCGAGTAAAATCCTGCAGCTTCTTACTCCAGCTAATAATGACTTTCGTAAGAATTATTTGGACATCGGATTACCTCACCTGGAGTTACAGATGTTAAACAAAGGCTGATTAGAACACATTATAAAGGCTACAGGACTCCAGCTGAGTGCAGAGCCCCCTCCAGTGGCGTGTTTGAAATCTGACAGAAAGACACTGAATTTGGAATGACAACCAGAAATATTTATTCCTCCATTCAAATAAATACACTCAGTACGTACAGACAACAGAGGTGCAGCTATACATAGTTAAAAGATCTTCCTTTCTTTTACAAATGGTACAAGATCTCAAAAGTTCACAGAGCGTGTAAAAAAGCAATGGGGCAGAACACTATAAAGCAGAGACAGCGGGAGGTGAGATCTGACCCTCCGATTTGCCACTGTAGGCAAGCTTATGGTGGCTCTTAAGAGGTGCAGACGTAAGGCAGGCTGCGCAGCTTGTGGCACGCCGTGCTGTGCGGGGCGGGGCCAGTTTGGTGCGGTGCGGTGCAGTGGGAGAGTGTGCAGCGGCGGGGGTGGCACACGGCTTCCTTGCACTCTCCGGCTCACGGCTGCCCTTTCCTTCATCTTGGGGGGGGGTAGGGGGCAGCGGCTGGATAGGATGTGTGGCACAGCACGGCGGAGGACGAGTGGGGAGGGAGGGCTCTTTGGTCACTTCCGACCGTCTCGAGTAGACTTCACTTAACACTATCATTCTGAACTGGGGAGTTGGGGGCGGGAGTCTTGGGACCAGGAGAAACTTCAGTTCCCCGGAAGCAGCTCTGAGGGGCGAAGGGGACACTTACCATGTAGAGAATGTGGCGCTTCACCATGCACAGGATCTTAAGTGTGCATGAATAAGACACCAACCTCTACAACAAGGCGCATCTAATCGACTGAACGGGCAGCCAACCCACGCGCTCAAAACACCCCAAGTCGACAAAAAGCGGATATGATGAGCGGCTGGGTACTCCAGCAAGGGGCCGCGCCGAGTAACGTGCAAAATAGGAAGAGCGAGAACGTGCGCTCACGTTTCACGAGACGGGTAGGGCGGGGGGATCGCTGGCTTAGCGGATTCGACAAAGCTGTCTACCTCTTTTTCCGCTGTAAACGTTCAGCCAAGAAAGGTGCCAGCTAGGGTTCAGCCACAAGGCCGCAAGGAAATGCACCCTACTGGGGAGACTCTGGATCTAACAGACTTCTTTAGGATTTAACTGTACGAGTCCAGAATTTTATGGAAAAATCAGTTCTTAAGACATCGTCCAGCTTTGTAACTGGGCAGGACTCTAAAAATGAAAAAAAAAAATCCCGAGGGAACAGTAAAAGGTGGGGCCTTGACACAGAAGCAGAAGAAGGGAAATGGAGAGCTACAAGAGCACGAAGCTTCCCAGATCCTACCGGTCCTGAACATCTTACCCCACAAACCACTTCCTGAAAATATCGTTAGAGTGGCACTATGGGACCGTCTCCACGGACACCCCCAGACAGACATTGAAACCGGCCATTGCTGACCTACTCCAAATACCAGAGAGTAGCTGTCTTTGGAGAAGCGACGGCAGAAGCCGGGACGAACGCCATGGCCCCTGATTTGCCGTCTTCCCCAGGCGTAGCTATAGGCTCAAGCTAAACGAGCGTGTCCGCTCCGTAAAAAACATTCATCTCCGCACCTGGTCTCAGTGACAAAAGAGCCCGTCCCATCCGGTGAAGGGACCTGGCTGTACTACACCAGATCCATGCTTGTTTGAGTTGCTTAAGTTTGGGACCACAGACGGGCAAAATTAATTTACTGTTATTGCTCAGAATGAGTATCGGTGCAAAAACAACGTAAAAACAAAAAAAATATATCGAATAATCAACATTTATCAATGGCCCCAATAAAGTAAAAGACAACACGCTTCATGTTTAAATCAAGTTTCGACATGACGCGAGATGGCCTATTTGGATTTTATGCATAACTGCCATTTACATGCGCCTGCAGAGACAGAGAACAGGACTACTTTGAGGAAATGAACCAACCGCAGTGGACGGCAGCCAATAACAGCAAGAAAGTCAGGAGTCCGCTGTCCGGAACGAGGAGGTGATACCCTCACTCTTACCTGCATCTCTCCAGCAGACAGAGAAAAAGAACAGAGCAGGAATCTCTTAAGGGCAAGCGGGGGATGACTGATAGCGAAGAAGGCCAAGAACCTCACCTGACTCCACAGTAACTGAGGCTCTCATGGGGCTGCGGGGGGAGGTGCGCACAGGGGATAAGACTGTGGAACTGATCCTGTTAGTCCCTGAAATGGTGGCCTTACTCTTGGGAAGATAAGACTATTGCAGTGTCCTCTGGCTGCTGCCACCTGGTGGCTAGGCATGTTGGTTACCTCTGGTCCTTAAGCAGAGTTCGGAAATTATGCAGCTCTTTGATACTTGTGGAGAGCCTGGAGGAAGGAGGAAGAGGAAAACGGTTAATAAATCGATGGAAAACCTGATGTGTAAGCTAAAACAGGCTTCCTAAAAAATGAGCGTGAAACAGGCTGGAATTTCACAATATTTCCTGGGAAGGGCTCATCTGAAAATTTAAAGTACTGTCTCTGTGGAATCTGTGGGTGTGATAAGCTCCCTCTAGTGGCTGCCTGCTGTTTTACAAACAATTTGGTACAGCTTGGAGAAAAAAAGGCCCTGTAAAAAATTCCAGGAATTGGAAAAACAGCTTGCAGCTTTGGGGGGTCATCATGACAAAGGGAGGGAAAAATTTAGATTAGGCCAAAGGCCTTCACAGACTGCTGTAATGACAAACAACACTAATGGCTCATTACTAAGGGACATGTGCCACCGCTCTCACGCCACCACAGGGGGGTGCTGTCTCCATGCAGGGGCTACAAGAAAGTGAAGCGCACCTTCCAAACGCATTCAGCAAGGCTACAATCTCCTGTCGTGTCAGCTGGAACCCTTTCGATGGACTGTTTTCCGGTAGGTTCTGAATTTCCTTCTCTGAGAATAAGATCTTGAGGGCGGTGCCCAGCCCCTGAGTCTGGGGGAGGCACAGAAGATGGGAGGGGTTATTCACCTAGGACATCAAAACAACTAAAAACCACACCAGGGACCAATCTTCCTCATTATGTTTATATTTGAAATTAAAATAATGTCACGGAAAAGAATCTTATGTAAAATATCCTGGTTTTGACAGTCCTTACATTTCATATTTTAAGGCAGTCTATGTAAGGATTCTACTAATTTCAGCTGCTCTGGAAACACTCAGACTCTGATAATGAAAAATGCTACAGAGATCAAAGGTTTTCCCAATGGCTTTAGCCTAGATCTGCTCCTCTGTAGTTCAGCTTATTTCCCTGAAATATGAATGCTATCAGCGCATCAGTACTAATCCCAGGGAAGTGGGGAAACTCAGTCTCCAGTAACACGCTCCGTGTGCTCAAGTGTGGAAGCGCTCTGCCCCTAAAGGAACCATAAGGCCAAGATGCTGCAGCATTTAACCAGCGGGTCCACCTCAGTCGGACAGAACAGGTGTCAGTCGCCTCACAACATGGAGGGATGAAGCTCTCCACAGGAAAGCGACGGGTTACAGTAAATACTGCAAAACAAAACTCAGGCCTGTATTGTTTCTCACTGCGATTGGAGAAATCTGACCAAACACCAGTATGTTCTGCTTTTTTCAGCTATTAAAATAAAAGCCATAGCTAGTTCTGGAATACATCTTGTGAATGAGAAACCCCGCATTTCTTTATGGATGTTAACACAGGGAATGGGGAAGCTACGCTACCTTTAACCTAGAGGGTATGTTTCAACCCTCTCAGTGTTTGTTCAAATCAAATAAATCCAGCCTGGTCCGTTTCATTTGTTAAGTCAACAAACCATATTAACCTGTAATAACACACCACTGGGCTGTACTCAGCCATTGGCCACATGCATCATGCCAACGGGAAACTGCCGGCTTAGCGACCTCACAGTTGTGCTTCGACCTCGTCTTTACCGAACCAATCAGCTTGCTACCTGCGACCTTCACCGTATGACTGTACTGTGGCATCAAATGTTGTTCAAACCTACCAAAGTCGGGCTGCAGTGACACCTATGCTGGCGTTCTCCCACTTAGTGGGACTCCAACAATCAATTGGCTGCAATTTTATATGTTTGTTAATAATTGCAAAAGGGAAAAAAAGAACTACTCGGAAATCATTTCAATACTACATATAAAAACTAATGGCTCATTACTAAGGGAATTTAATTCATAATAATTCCAAGGATAATCTTTAAAATTTTAGGCAGCAGTAGTAGTAGAATATGATATTGCTAATAATAATTATTAAACTAATAACAACAACAACAATAATAATAATTCCCAGACTACCAGCTGGGATGGGGACGTTTATGAGATCAGTACCCCCCAAGCCAGAGAGACACATGTAGTTACAGATCAAAAGGCCGCATGGCTGTCACCAGCACTCAGGGGACACAGAAGAGCAAGAAGGAAGTCGGAGGGAGTGGGGGGTCTTGTACCTGCAGTTTACCCCACACTCGGCACTTATTGCAACCCACGCAGTCCATTATGCGAGAGATGTTCTTAAAGTGGAGCCTGAATTCCTCCTGAAACCGACAGAGGGAAAGGTTCAAGTTGCCATGCCAACCAGAGCTGACAAGAGGTGGCGTGGAAGTAAGGCATTATGGGTACAACTCCAGGTGGTGCTGATGATAAACCAACTAGATAAATGTCACCCGGTAAAGAGGAGCACGGACGGGCTGCTCATCTCTGCTGAAACACTTCATCCGATTTAATACCCCCATCTCCAAACAAACTTAAAAAAAAAAAAAACTTCTGAAATGAATGAAATTCATAAAAATGCAATTAGCCAAAGAAATATTGGGTTATGAATCACTAAGCTGGCAGGGGAGGTGACTGATGATGCAGAAATAAGCAATAAGCAGAGTCTTCCTTGATCTGTTCATTCACAGTCAGGATTTCGACAAGGAGCCGGCTCACCTTTAAAGTCTTGGCCTCCAGCTTGTGTCCTGCGAACATGGACTTCTCGTCAAAGTGCATGGGGAAAGCTCTGAGGACGCAGAGAACAGGATGGGTCACGGGGACGGCGACGGAAAGCTAAGCCCCGCGGCCCGACCGGCGCGGGGATGGCGCCCACACCTGATCTCGTTGAAGATCTGCAGCAACAGCTCCTTGGTCAGGGCGTCCTCCTGCACACTGCCGGTGTACAGGTTGACGATGGAGCGCTCAAAGTACGGCGCCACCTTGGAGAGCGCCCGCAGCTCGATCAGGTACAGGAAGTAGAGGTTCTTCAGGCGGCGCGTGCCCTCGCCCTTGGTCTCTGCCGGGTCAAAGCGGCGCCGGAACTCACGCACGTTGGCGCCCCAGTGGACCTTGCTCCAGGGCTCTGTGGGCGGGGGTGCCGGCATGAGGACTGGCAGCGTTCCCCCATGCGCACAGCCCACCTGCACGCCCACTCACCTTCCAGCAGGTACTCTGCACACAGGTGGATGTTGATGCTGCTGTGGAGGCCGGAGATCAGGCGGTAGAACACTCTCTTCTCCAGGCAGAGGCCTGCAGGGTACATGGTGGGGGGTCACTGGGCATGTCTGACTACGACCCACTTAACACTACCAGCAAACTGGGAGCCAGACAGAGACGGTGGCAGCGTTACAGCAAGACTGGGGGGTGGGTCACACACAGCCATACACACACACACACCCTTATAAAAAAAAAACTAATTACCTTCCAACCATTTGTAAAAACCTTCACCTGTGTGAATAAAACAGCAATTATAAATTATAAATGAAGCGATGTATTCTATTTCATAAACAAGTGATCTATGCTCTTAAAAAAACTGGACTTACCATCGTCATCTCCTAAAATAAGACATAAAAGACAAAGATAGAGAAAGCGGATGTTACAAACAAATTTTTTAACTTAAACTGCTGAATAATTATGAATAACTAAGGAGATGCAATTATTGGCAATAAAGGGCACAAGGTGTGGGCAGCAGATGGCGCCGTTATACTCAGCTTACCCCGCGTAGGGGCCAGCGGGTTCAGGGGCCGGTACACTGATCTGGGTCTGCGGGAGAGGCAGAAGGCACGTGTGAGCTCACGAGGTGCACTGGCGGTGCTCGGCGGGGCAGTCAGGCAGGCGGCAGTAACAGCCAGGCCCCTCACTTGAAGCAGTTCTCCTCATAGATGCTGTTCCAAACCCTCCAGGCGGAGGGGCCCTTGTAGCCGGTATAACGTTCAGGGTTCAGCAGCAGGTCCACGTACTGGGCGTCTGGGGACGTCTCATCTGAGGACAGGGAGGCACGTCACGAGCAGCCGGCACTTCCATCAGGCCAGCGACTCTCACGGGGAGAACGGAAATGACACGTGCTTCCTTGTACAGGAAGTGGAGCTGGCGGCCTGAGTAGGTGGGGGGACTCTTTTAGCAGCCTGGCGTGTGATTGCAGGTGCGTATGTGGTGTGAGTGTGTCTCCCCGCCCAGAGCTTCCTACAACTGATTTAAGGTTCCCAGTGACGCCCCCCCCCCCCAGGTACTGATTAAACTGTAGCCAGGCTGCTTCTGCTCTGTGGAGCGACAGACGTCGTGGTTACGGCAGCCGTGGAAACGCGACGCACCATCCAGCTCGCAGAAGTGGTCCTGGGCGTGGTCGTGACGGGCCCAGTCCTCGAACGCCTCCCTGCTCTGATTACTGGAGAGGCAGACGGGACAATTACATACTTCCATCCACAGCGGGTCCACAGGATCACAAACATTAAGGAATCTACAAATATTAATCATATGCCAATATTCTTATTCATGACAATATAACCCTTAAAACAAGTGTCAAACTCTCAGCACGAATGAGTAAACGTTCAGTGAAAGGGTATGATACCAATTATATATAAAATTTTAAATATTTAGTTGAGTGATTACTGACCAAACTCAGCATCACTTTCCACTTGCGCAAAAACACCCGTAACACTTGCAGAATGACCCGAGTGCGGGAGGTACGCAGAGAGCCGGAAGGGCACTTGTGTTTAACACTCTGATGGAGCCTGGTTAATGAAGGGTGCGCTCAGGTTCAAATAAGCAGCGGACACTCCCCCGGAGCCGAACAAAGACAACCACAGCCCTGGGCTCAGATTGCAGTCACTAAATAATGACTGAAAAGCGAGGCCCGCTCTGGGGGAGGCCGGCCAGCTGCTTTCCTTACCTGAGTGTGCTGTTGATGGCCCCCAGCTCGTGGGCATGCTCGCACTCCTCTACGTCTGACCGTGTGTTGGACGCCTGGGAGTACTTCAGCAGAGGGAGAAAGACAGCTCTGTGACATCACTAGAGGGCGCTGCTGAGAACATGCGTTACATTATGGCTGTCAGCCTAAACCTTTCAAGGGTCACAGAGTGGACCTGAAGGGTCCACTCCTGCAGGTTGACCTGCGCGTGTGTTCAGGGGCTACGACCCCAGTAACAGGTACAAAGTGAGGAGGGATATGGGCTCCACCCCCACTGCACAGACTCTGGTTTCAGTCATACGATCTCTCGTCTCGTCAGTGTTTCACAGCAAGTGGGAACCCAAAGTAAGTGACAGAACGGGAACCCGCAAGGACACAGGAAGAGGACGGCTGATGTCAAATCTTCTCAGTGAAATTAGACGGGGGACGCAAGGGGTGGTGGCCAATAACCTTGTGGTCACCTTAGGCACCCTAAAGGTCTGCTGTTGGACAACCACGCGGTGCCAAGTCAGGAGGGGGGGGAGCCCATCTGTAAAAACACACAGGTCACTGCAGCCTCCAACCGATGGGAGGTCCGTGACTGATCAAACACCCCCCCACCCCCCCGCCTGCTCTGTCCATACGGTGAGGGCTCTTCAAAATCCCAAGAGCTTACAGGAGCTCCAAAACAATCAAAATAATTTTGCCTAAAGTGTTGATCCAGGCATACAAGACCACATGAAGCAGGAAAGGAAGTGGAAAGAAACACTAGCTATAAGATTACAGCGACCACACAAAGGGAGGGGTAAATGAAGTCATACATACACTCATCTCTCGCTACAGTTTCACTCGCTACAAAGTACAGTATGCAGTCTGACAGGAAAGTTCAGCAGCTCAAAACAAGCTGGCTATCAAGACAAACGAAAGCTGACTGCCGACTGAACACAGCCGGCCTTCTACTCTGACAGGAGACCTCAATACGTCATCTTTTCAGTTCAAGAAGAGCATTGTCGAGGGAACAGCCTGTCTATGTTATGACGACCCCACATAAAATGACAGGCTTTTTCAGCCCTTTTATATGCGTCTGAAACACTTATAGACATATTCAAAAAGGATTTTAAGGCTTTAGACTTCAGAGCTCACACTAATCGGAGCACCTATCTTTACTCAAGTGATAACGTAAGCTTACCTTGTTGTAGTTGCCTGCTTTAATTCCCACTGGAACTTTGCTCTGTAAAGAAAAGCCCACAGTACTATGGGTAAAATGGAAATAATGGATCCTTCAAACCTCATACTGAAGGTGAATCAGAGCGGTGAACACTGCTTGTTAATGAAAAAAACAGACATCAACTAACTGTAGAAAGACAACCCCATTGGTCTATTTGTTGAAGGACAAGCGAGATACCAAATTTGTATGTACATCAAAATGGGACCCTGGCCCATCCACTGCGAAGCCTGACCTCTGGACAAGGCTCCACCTGGCAGTCCTTAATGGAGCACTGGCTGTCATCAGGCCAAAACGGACAGGGCCGCTTAAGGTTTACCTGGGAAGAGAAACATAGCCGTTAGCTGGGCTGCTATTCACTGTCAAAGGTATCTCACGTCAGTGGGGGCAGGAGCTAAAGGGCAGTCATCTACATCAGCCAATTAGCTTGACAGCTTCGACACACACCTTCCTTTCACCATTAAAAGGCTAGGCATACCTATCACCACTGGTGGGTCTACATGACCCTGTGCGTGGCCTGTGCAGTCTGTTCCTAATCTTTGATTGTATTTGATGATGGCTTAACAGCACCGTGACAAAATGACATCATGACCAAAAGGGGAACAGTCACCCGGTCCTTAGCCACAAACTATGCTGTCAAAACAATGTCTTCCAGTAGCCTTCATACGTTGCCTTGCATCTGATAAGCAGCACATGTTCATTCAGTCAAGCTTCTGGTGAAACCAGTTCACTCTATTTAGATCGTGCTCTCACGAGAGGCCTTCCTACAATATTCGGAAGTTTACAGACCGGTTCNNNNGGCGTCGGGGGGGGGGGGGGGGGTACTAGCCAATTCAACCATTTAAACAGTAGAAAAAGTACTTATTTATATCCATTTCTAAAAACACTGCTCTATAACGATGAAGGGAGTTTACAAAGCAAAGCCCATGCAAACAAGCGTCTAGAGAATTTAAAAAAAACAACCTTCCCCTGGGAAGTACCCTGGAGAAGCAGTTCCACATTTATCTGAACAACAGTACCACCATGACATTGTAGGTCTAAGCTGTGCAAGGTACCTGCTGTATGTCTGAACTCTAAATGGAAGGGAATGACAATCAGGCTGAATGTGTCATGATAACCCTTCAGGATCACTGTCCCATTTAGTAACAGCGCTCACAGGGGGCCATGCAAAATGTGCACAGAGGTTTCAGACACTGTATGGATTCCAGCTGAGTGCTAGGAACTGCCAGAGATCGGCCAAACCCCGCTAGCCCCTTATTTTGTCAAACGGAGCTTACTTTAAAATATATTCACAATCCTTTCACTCAGCAGCTTCTGAGAGTTGTATAAAACAGGTTAAACATCTTAATACTCTACATTTTTTTCATTTATAGTATATAAACTGTGAAGATCGCCTGAGTTTCTAGTTTTTAACCCAAATGAAGGTTTCATGAAAGTTCAGTTCCTTGACCTTTATCTAATGAACCTAATGTTCAGATTTTTACATGAGAGGAAATGATGAATGATTTATAATCTAAATTTAGCCCAAGGTCCGAGGGACACGCTCACTTTGTAATATCTGAAGTAGTCTCTCTCTGTTAGCTTGCGGATCTTTGGGTAGATCTTGAAGTTGTTGAAGATGTCGATGCTCTCCACGTCACAGAAGCAGTCATCCAGGATGCCAGTCAGCTAAGAGGGACAGAGTGCAGAGTCAACACACAAGGCTAAGAGACCCTCACTGCTGCAGCGAGGCGGTTATGCAGTGAAACGGAAACCAAGACGGAAGGACTAAGATGGAGGAAAGCAGACCGATATATGAACATGAAAGCATTCTGCACCATGTGGCAACATGAGCCCTGAAACTACATAGGCTAAAACATCAGGGGGAAAAACTGCTAAATTTTGCATTTTAGGCAAATAGTAAGCAAATGGTTTCAGCCAATGAAGATCACAAACTTCAGAAAAAAAAAATCACACACACAAGACAGGAAAACACCATCATTTCCTCCTTTGTCCCCAATTCTGCATCACTGCAACGCTCAGTCCTAGACTGAACACTAAAAAAACCCCAATCACAGTAAACAGCTTTGCCATTTTTGTTTACATACACCTCACTACAGGTTAGTACTTCATACAGCAAAGATAGAGAGGTAAATATGCAGTCCCATATGGCACAAGCTGGTAACAAAAAGCAGAATAAACAAGGTTTAAGACTTTCCGCCTACACACTGGTTGTAACAAACACTGAACCGTGCTACTTGCACCAGTAAAGTGACTGCATGCCAACACTGACCAAGTTCTCACACAGGAAACACAATATTTAATTTGCCAGTTATGAATGCTGTCCTCTTCTCACTTTTACATCCAGGCGTATACTAATGAGGGATGACTCCGTCCGAGCTCTCACTGTTCTCCAGACTGGCATCTGAACTGTCTTCCTACATTTATTATTTAAGCCTTGCTCAATCAACCCAGCGAACCGCAGGATCCTTAAACGCTCTCCACATTGTGAGAGATTCTAACGGAGACCGAACGTCATCAAACCAGGAAGACCAAAACTATCATGATTTTGCGGAGCTCCAAATAAAACATGCGAATTGATCGGAGGTTAGACTACACCACTTCCAAAAGAAAGCTAAGATATGCAAGCAGGATCGTATACAAAATGCACTGTAATATAAACACTGACCTCGGAATGCAATTGTCCAACAAAGTAAAGAGAAATACAGGACGCAATAAACAGGTTGCTGAAAACCCTAAACATCCCGTTCGTTTTGGTTTCTACTCAAGTCCGCAAGTATAACTTTCCCAGGTGGAAAAGCTTAAATAACTCTGGCTTTGAAACATATGGCAACAAAGGTAACGCCTATGCTATGAACCTACTAGCGTGGCACAGAAATGACAGCGCTTTTTAAGCAGATAAGTGTAACTGCACTTCGAGTCCAACAGTTGGCCGCCTGACCTGTCAATTTCAGCTCCGGGGTGCCAGCTAAACCCCGCCCCCAAACAAAAAACTGATTACAAAGCGCTTTCCATTTCAGGCTCCGCCCACATATTTTGCGAGAACTGTAGTCTTCACTTGTTCGTTTAACCTGGGATGTCAACGTACGCTTCAACCAGAAAGACTACAAGTCCCGTAAATCCCGTCGGCGGTTCACTCCTTATCCAATCCAGTAAGACCACGCGGTTATAGTAAGTGGGGTCCTGGGTTACAATTATATTGAAATTATGACAGACGACAAATAATTCATGATATATTAAAATGTAAAACTCGCCTTCTGAGTTAGTTCTCTGTATTAACATTGTACGTTAAATTATATAAATGGTATAATGTCTTCAAAGATTCTGCGTGAGTCTTAAAAGCAAGGTTTATTTAACCCAATTTCCAATGACATGTCTGTGAAGTATGCTCTTCAGTTAATCGATTTCAAGAGAACCATTAACGGAGATTCAGATTCGTTATGGCCATATTACAATAACATATCTGAAAAAGAACACGAGTGAGTAGATGATCTCGGGTGAGAAACGAGATATGTAACAATCTGGTAATGCTGGTTAAACGAGGAAACGTATCTAGTTTTTATAAATCAGGTGTAATAAAACACCGATACTACAGATGCGACGCCATGTGGGCGCGCAAATATGACGCGTTTTAGGTGCGACAGTAGAAAGTGCCAGAAAAGTACAAGTATCAATTGGTTTTGCGGCCAAGTACACGAGAATCCTCATTCAGAAAAGGCACATACCGGCGGGTTTTGTCGTACTTACGTGGCAAAAGCAGTTTTGGTCTTGGCTGCCGGTGGCTCCGGAGTCGGACTGTCCGTTTTTCTGCTTCTTGGACTTGACGTTATCGTTGCCCAGCCAAGCAAAAACAGAGTTCCCGACAAACAGCCACAGCAAAACAAACGGCGCACCGCGCTGTACAGTGGCTCTGATCATAACGAATCCTAAATATACTAGCCGTAATTTAAAAATGTCTGTCTGCAGTATATGTCGGCGTCCTTTTTTAAGACGCTGTCTGCCTCCGCAGATGACAAGAAAATACGATCCACACTTACAAGCTTTTAGAGGTCCTTAACAAACGTGGCAGACGTGCCCATGTACTCCACCTTCTTCCCGGTAAACCGTAATGCTACAGAGTGGGCGTGTTAAAGCGTGTGAGGAAAAAAAATTAAAAAGAAGTGCGCGCATCCGAGGCGGAGAGAGTTTTCTGACTTGAGGACCGATCGGCGCGAGGACAACGGGAGGCGCAAACTGCTCTCGGAAAACCTCGCGTTAACTCGGCGCCGCTCGCGAGCCTCTCGGCTGCGGGTGGCCGGCGCTCGGAGCAGCGAGCAACCAAATCGGGTGGGAGGGGCTGTATTGATAAGGAGTGCAGAAGGAAACCATCCATAATCGAACGGCAGTACCGCAGTGTTTTGAGATATTGATTAAAATGTCAAATATGAGACACGCCGAAACACACGAAAACTTGCTTTCCCACCAGTTCCACTAACGATTCAAAATAATAGGTAACTCGACCAATTAAATGAAAGTGAATGCTTTGTATTGGTTATGTGTAGTTATGTCAATTCTTGATAAAATCATCCATCTTCTAATGACTTATCCCAGTACGGGGTCACGGTAAGGGCCTGGAGCCCAAGAAGCACAGGCCACAAAGCAGGTGTACAACCTGGTCAGGGTGCCAGGCAGCCAAAAATGCACTGGTGACATGACATGTCGATACTCATTGTAGGGGTGTAACAATGCATTGTAGCATCAAATCATTTATTAATGTTAGGTCAATGGAGTGCAATAGGCACAATATCTTTCTTTTGAGATTTTTTTGCATTGGAGTCTGCAGAATAAGGAAGAATCTGCCAGAAAAACGGCAAGCATATTAAACGTACATGCAGGGGAGACAGGATTTGCGTATGGATTGTTGGATTTAATCATTCAAATGGAGACTAAGAAATGAAATCAGCATTAAATCGTAATCAAAGAGGGAAAAAAGATGAAGAGGCAAATAATATAGAAAACCCAGAATGTACAGGCTGCAGACAAAATAATGGAAACACATAATATCACACAGCTAATAGGGAGTCGGCCACCCTTTGCCTTCAGAACAGCTTTAATACTTCTTGCAATCCTGGAAATTTTGTACTGTATTGGTTTAGTTTATTGCCAAGTGCACCAACTATTACTTGCCCACAGACTTAAAAAAAGATGTACAATAAATAACAACAGCATAGTAACCACACAGTGGACAGCAGACACTCTGTACAATCCTGTACAATGTTACAAGAAGAAGAAAGTCCTCCAACTGGGGTGAAGCAGGTGGAAACCTGCCCTGCAAAAAGGTTCACTGCTTTGCTTTGCACATTCACATATCTGAGTGCTCATTATGGGACTGCATACTGTTAACTGGCATTCTTCCTTATATGTCTTAGCTTAGTAACTGCCTTTGTGATGGTGACTTACTGCAAAATTAAAGTTCTTCTGATTCTGTTTTTTTCCCATCTCCTGTACATTGAAAAATATAGAAAACTCAGTATTGTGGATTCTTATTATTTAATTGCCATCTCAGACATATTTTGGACCTTCAGGTTGAAGATTATTTGGCAGATCAGAGCAAACCCTAGACTCGTCTGGAGAATTCCCTGGTATTGCTGTACCAGCTGGGAGATATAATCCCTCCAGTGTGGGTCTGTGCTGGGGTCTCTGCCCAGTGGGACGTGCCCCAAACAACTTCCCTGGGAATTTGCCAGGTGGCATCCTTGTGAAATTCCCACACTGCCACAGCTGGTTCTTCAGCCAATGGTCCCTGCAGCCAAACTTCTCACCTTGTCACAGAGAGTGAGCCAAGCCAGTTGCTAGAATAGTGGCCTTTATATGTTGGGTTTGGGGGGACAGCGTGTATTGTTTCAGATCAAGGACAGCAGACTTTTTTCAGTTTATCAACTAGAACTTTGATTTTTTTTTGGGGAGGGGGTGTTGTGTGTCCATATGTGACCTCCAGAATCCATTTTTTTGTTTTTTGGAGCCTAAGGACATACAATGAAGATTGAACATGTGGTCACTGCTCCTATTCTTGACAAATCTGTCATGCCTTGCACACAAATTCCATTCCTGCAAATGTAAAATATTTCTGCCCATATTTTTCCTCCCTCCCCGCTGCTTTTCATCAATCTGCGCACCCCAAACCTCTGGGGCTGGTTTACATTTATGCTTTTTAACTGTAGCTCTCAATGCAGACTTCATTTCACTGCCCAGAAGGCACGGCAGTCTTCAGAAGGCACGGCTGTCTGATATTTTACCATAATGTAATTTATATTTATTATCAGACGTTTTTTTGTCCAAAGCGATACACACGGTTAATAAATACATCACAAATCAAGAGCTGACATGGCGCAAGAGCGATAGCATATAGCATCCATGTAAACGCGTCTGCATGTGTGTGCCGACTTGTCTTGAATTGAAAATCTCACTCCGGCCAGCCCTTACTTGCCCACGGTTTAGGCAGTAGTCCTCTTGCCACTGCCTGTTGCCCAGGGAAAGTGCAGCCAGCTGGGGTAATTACTGCTCTCCGGGTGGGTGGAATTGCAGAAGTGCTCAGTCCGTCCACAACCTGGGTGCTGAGACGTTCACACGCGGCTGCTTTCCAGGGGGCTGGAGGAGGAATACGGCCACCTGCCAATCAGGCGATGGACCATGGGTCCCCGCGGTGGTGTTGTGACAAGTGACATTTAATAATATTATCTGCTAGACCTGATGTAGTTTTTACATTTTGAAGATGACCCTGCAGGTGCAGTAGTGCATCTGGCAGCTTGATGGCAGTAGAAACTAATCAAAATTTAAATGACTTTCAGTATTCGCTTGAGAGCCCTATGAAAGACTGGCATCCCATCCATAGTGTATGTCTTTTTAAATTTACTCCGTTTTGAGGAGAGGAGACTTTGAAGCATATAGTAATATAAGTCATGCAGTAAAATACACTGATAAACCAGTGAAACATTTTTGATTTGAGAACATGATTCAATTGGGAATCCCTCTTAGAACAAATTCCAGTGTGTTTTTTGACAGCTGTTACAGAGCACGGAAATGAAACATCTGGTCAGTTTCCTCAGAAAATAATATATTTAACTGCTGTATCTTTCTTTGTTAGATGCAAAGCAGATTTCCCACAAAGTCATATGTATTGATAAAGACTTAAAACAGGGTATGCCAATGTTGGGACCCCAATATTAGCAAAAATATCTCTGAGAAATATTTACATCTTCCATCCAGTCTGGTTCCTAATTAAATTCTTTATTTTGAGATGGATTCCTTAAAAGTATACTTATTTTTCCAGTTCTGGCCAGATTCAACATTTTTGAAGCAAATATGTTTTTTTTTTTTTTTTCAGGCAGAACGCATGAGATAATCACGCCAACTTTCGATAGCGACTCATCGATGTGACTCAAGCCAGCTGCTGCAGGTTGAAGCGCGCCATGGTGAGAGGTCGGGTATGTACTGCTTTCGCATTCCTGAATGTCCAGTCACGTGCTTTGTCCATGTTCTTGCCCTGTAATGACTTTGGCGGCATTGCCAGATGGGGGGTCAATCTGGCATCCGATTTCAGCGTTTCTAGGAAGGAATGTAACTGACTGACTCTGCGTGGTGGAAGCCCATCCGCCCCGCTGACCTGGCCCAGGTGTCCTGCAGACAGCGCAGATGAATTGCACTCGTCCAAGCCCACCTTCAGAGGGCACTTTCCTGGCCTTGTCATTGCCATTCCTGTCAGCACATTAGGGTGTCACTTGGAAAGTCTTTGTTCCCTGTTAGACCATTTAGATATTGTGTCCGTGACCTTCTGAGACAAAGCAGAGCAGGACTATTTAGAAAAAGGTGGATGGCAGAACATGTAATTTCTCTTATCAACAGTGATGATTATGTTCTGTTCTTGCCTAGAATGAGCTTTGCATGGGTCAATTTTGTGCAAAAATTTGTTCTGTAAATGGCAATAATTCCACATAAATTACAGGATTGAGTATCACTTTGAAAACCCCTATAATACATTTATATTAAGCCGCCTGAATCACTGGAACAGTAAGTGCGGATTACTCACTGCGGGAAATTCGAACTAGAATTACCAACCTTTAGTCGCATTACAATAGAGAGGACATTCATTACCTTAAGAAACAACCTTTTCATTAAGCTTCAATTTTATTTTATTCATGGCTCCTGTATTCCCTTGATTATTCAAAGAATGGGAAGGAAATTTAAGTGCGATTGCCCTGCTAATCTAAATGAACATTTTTCACATTACATTTTATATCAGTGCCTCTGGATGTCATTAGGATTTAATGCAGCACAAGCCAAAGTGCTGAAATAATAACGACAGTGCCTATTCCTGTGTAAATCTTTTGCTAGGATTTATTCCTTAGTCCATCTTTTCTGCAGTTTTCTTGAGGATTAAAAAAGTATCCATCTAAACCTATCTTATCCATAAAAAGCCTTAATACAGTGAGGCAATCATAAAATAAACGGGAGATCAAGGGGAGATTTCTTAAGAGTTTAAATGGGATTTCTATTGGTTAATGTTAAAAAAACAAACTTTGATTCAAATCATAACATTGACTGATTCCTCTGCCCTGAAACGCTCTGCCTTAATGATAATTATTTCCTCCCCCACATCTGAAGACAGACTACATATTGAACGCTGTTGCTGAATGTCCACCTGCACTTTGCATCGTTCAGGGGGTTTCATGTGCTTGTATCTGTTCTCCTACATTCACAGCTTTTTGAATGACATACAGAATGATATATAGAAGCAATTTCAATTGCTTTAATTTGTTAATAAGTGTCTGTCTGGTGTTTCCCCTCCGTAGCTCCCTGAGCTCCTTCATCCATATACACCCTCTCGGTCTCTGAGGTCGGCTGAGCAGCTCCTTCTGAGCGTGCCCAGGACTAGTCGGAAGCCCCGAGGGGATCGGGCCTTTGCGGTGGTAGCATCTAAATTGTGGAATGAGCTGCTTTTATACGTCAGACAAGCATCCTCTATATCTGTTTTTAAATCACTTCTCAAAACACACTTGTTCACTTTGCCCATTGATACAGCATGATATGTTGACATTTTACATTTTTTTTTATTTTAATGTATTTTCGATCTGATTTTTAGTTTATTTTTGGCGTTTATTCTTATTCTGTTACACTTGTAGCACTTTGGTCAACTTTGCTGTGTGAAAAGTGCATTATGAATAAAGTTGCCATTGGCATGCCATGTACATGTAACTGTCACATCAGAAGGGCCGTGACGGTCAGGTGGGCTGAGATTAGTCTTAGGTTTCATACCATCCAGACCCCCCCCCCCCGGCACTTCTTATTGTGGGGGTGTGGGGACCCACCATCAACATCCGATATTCCTTATTACCATGACACTGCCCAACCGCCCAAGGCTCATCTGTAATAGGAAACAAAACTGAACAGACTGGTGTTCGGAGTGCCAAATCAGCGAAGTCTTTAAATCTCTATGAAGACTTGTTACATTAGTCTAGCTTAGCCGCACCTTAATCAACACATAACACACAACAATGGCTGCTGGATCTGCTACACATGCCCTTTAGACCTTCTGTGCTTATCCATCGATACATCTCTGCGTGTTCTGACCACCCGTGCTCTCCGCCTTCTTTCAACAAGTCGGATTTTACACCTTGTTTTTAGCACGCAGACTCATTCTTTTTTTTACCTCCCTACTTGGGAGTTTTTGGTTCCTAACTGAGGTGTCATTTGGCTCTCTCTCTCTCTCGGGGTGATTCTGTTATCCAGTATATGCTGAAAATCAGTGTGGAGTTCAGTGCCCCTGCTTTGAGCACTGCATGCACTCTCAGGGAATCTGCCATTTGGGGACCCTTAGAGAGGAGACGACACAGGAGAAACAGAGAATGAAATGATAAAAAACACATTAATACAGTTAATTACATATTGGCCACACACATATATTGGTTACCTTTCCAGTAAGCTGGAAAGTCCCTAGTTAGGTGTAGTCTTTCCAGTCAGCACTGGAGGGGACTGGTGCTCCCCTACATTACTCTCAGAAGAGTAGGTGCTGGATGTCAGTGATTTGGAGGAAACAGGAACACATTCTCTTTTAAACAGGGAAACGGGGATTCCGCTGTATTCTGAAATTACACTGGTAATATCCCTGATCCACGTACCCCCGTTTTGACGACGACAAGGCCGGGGGTCTGGTTGCTCATAAGGCTGTTGCTGTCCCCAGAGTCTCTGCAGTCACCTAACACATATGCATCCTTGTTGGTGCTGGAAAAGCCAGAACTGCTACCGTGGGCAGAGGGTTCAGGTATGGGAGGAACAGTGACTGATAAGGCCATAGCTCTGAGAAAAACTCGGGGATGGTCTCTCCTCGGGGACGGTCTCTCCCTGGGGATGGTCTCTCCTCGGGGATAGTCTCTCCCCGGGGATGGTCTCTCCTCAGGGACGGTCTCTCACCGGGGACGGTCTCTCCCTGGGGATGGTCTCTCCTCGGGGACGGTCTCATACCGAGGACAGCCTCTCCTTCACTCGTGGCTTCACAGGAACATGCATCCAAACATGCGCCTCTATTTCTGGGGCTTCTTCTTACTGAGGTTTTTGTCCACTGCCCCTATGTCATTATTATTATTATTATTATTATTATTATTATATGCCTCAGCTTTTAGCCAGAGTTGCTGATTTCCCATACCCCCCTGTTTTCCTCCCAGCTCTGTCGATTTTTATAACTGCAGTGCTGATCTATTACCTTAATGTTAATCATTTTATGTTTTAGCCTAAATTTACTGTATTTGGTTTACTTTCTTAATATGATCATGAAGTTTTAACTTGCTTTTTGTCACCTGTCTGATTCGTGAATTGAGGTTTTTATGTGCAGGGAAGATGCACTGAGCTGAACCATGTTCAGCAAACTGAACCATGAGCCCCAGCTCAAGCGGAATTAGCAAGATGTAGTGCGAAGAGACTGCATGAATAACCAAAGAGCATCGATTGTGCCTGTTGCTACGGATGGGCGTGATTGTGAACCTGTCTGTACTCACTGCTCAGCGGCGCGCTCTGACAAACCTCAGCCCTGTGACAGGACTGTGGCTGCACCCTGTGGATTGAGATCAGTGTCCCAGTTTGAGGCCCCAGCTCCCCCCTCCCTGCATATAAGTGTCTCCTTTCCCAAAGCTACAGTGATGTCCTGTATGTTGGTTTGTTCCACTTCCCCAGCATGTTAACTGCAAACCCAAATCCATCCTACCATCCTTTAGGTCAGTAGTCACCAGCCCTTCTCCTGGAGATCTACCACCCTACAGAGCTTAGGTGCAGCCCTAAATTAGCACACCTGATACAGATAAGTACTGGAGCTAGCCACTTTGAAGCTAATTGTTGGCTCCAATTCTGAGATGCTACTGAATGGCCTGATTATCAGTAACGGGTGTGCAAAATTAAGGGCTGTATCTAAGCTCTGCAGGGCGGTAGATCTGCAGGAGCAGGGTTGGTGATCATTGCTTTAGATAAACGTAATAAGGGATACTCTCTGTCAGAAAGGTGGGGGTTCGGCGTGAGGAAACAGACACGGGAGTCAAAGAAGTCAGGTAAACACGGGGTGAATTCAGGAGCAACACACTTAGGAGCACAGGATGATGTCATAGATGTTAATTAATGACCGGACTCATGAAAACACACAGACACGGACTGAAGTACATGACCACAATTTACACAACTAGGAACAGGTGAAGACACGGGGATTCCACACGGGGCACGCGAGGGGGTGTGGCACACACGAGGATGGGAGCGATCAGTATTTGACACTCTCAGTGTGAGGTGTTACACGGGAACCCCCACTGGCCTGTGAATTCTCAGCTGCATCCCAGGTTAATGAGTTTATGCTATTTAGCACCACATTAGTGCACATTGAATGATCTCATAACAGTTTCCATGTTTATCTGTATTTCAAATGTGCATTAGAAATATGCTTCAAATACAGTACTGTTCAGAAGTCTTGGTCAATCAAAGAAATTTGGTCTTTAACTGATCTTTGCGATTGTGTAAAAATGCATTAAGCCTTTTGAAGTGTGTCAGCTTAGCATTTCAGAACATGTCACCCCAGTATTTACAGTAACTGTCCAATCCACTCACATATTTTTTGACTTAGCCACTACCACATCTCGCATGGCTAATCAGTGTCATTGAGTTATTGAACTAATTATGTTAATTATGAATATATGGAATGATTGGGGTGCCAATGAGGAGAGGTTTGGAAACTGAAGTGATGTTCTTCTAGCCGTCCAACAAGAGATCAGTAACTTTTTGGAGAACAGAAAAAGTCTTGTTTTTTTTTTTTGTCTTGTTAAAGCTAATTTGCATATGTTCTAATGTTAATTTGTGGTTTTCTTCTGGGTAAATATACACATACAACTCAGATAAATAGCCTAAAGCGTTTTCTGGATTCAAATTCATTTGGTTTAAAGTTTCTACAGAGAAACAGGCAGAAACTTGTTTCCTCAGATACCAAGAGTGAGGCTCTCATCGATCTCCAAGGCATGATGGGTAGCAACTGAAACAGCATGTGTTCTTAAATGAAATGTTTTTCCTCATGTGATCATTGCGTAAAGCAATATCTCGTAAACCTCATTATAGTTGCCCCCATTGGCTGAAAGCCTCCATGTTGTTGGTGGCACGACTGTTCTGAAACTCTGTAGCTCACCAGGTCTCTCCTTATCGACCATTCATTGTTCATACAGCTGATCCAGCCCAGGGACAGAGCAGCACGCAGGGACATCCCGGAAGGAAAGACTCATTGGACAACCTGTATGCTGCACCTTTTCGCATTTTAGACCATGGCAAGAAGTGAAGTGAACATCTGGGTGCTAGAACCTGGGTGCAGCACCAACCTGTGGTGGTCCCACCCCCCGACAAGTTTGCTTGCTCCCAACCAAGCACTGGACCCTCAATTTATTTCAAGCTACGGGTCTGCTTTCCTTAAACTGACATGTATCACATTTTAGTGGGGTTACAATATTCAAATGTATCATTTTGCAATTATGTTTCAAATTTTGTTTTTCGCTAGTTAGTCTACGGTACAACAGACTGGCATCCCGCTAAGGGTGTCCCCTATCCTCAGAGCTTCCCTGTACAGGCTGCAGGCTAACCCTGATTTTGCATGGGATAATCAGTCATGGAGAGATGAAGTGCCTTTGCTAGAGTATGACGACACACACCGCTGCAGTTTTCTGGTTACTGTGACATCTTCTTGAATTTTCTCATACTTTAGCAATAAAGGAAATTGTGACACTGGACCAGTGACTCCCTTGTCACATGACAGGGCTCATTGTGCCATCTCAATGTTGAGACTTTTAAATGTCACTTTCTATGTGATATTGTTCTCTAAAGTGAATGACAGGTCAGTGTAAATGTGTGTTAAGAAAAAAACAGCAGTAAATAGCAGTAAAATACCCTCTCTAAGTAAATGTGTGGCTACTGTTTTATTCCTCATTAAAGAGATAAAACAGCAGAAAAATTCTCAAGTGCGAGGGCAGATGGAGTCCTACTCTATTTACCATTCCAGCTCGTAGCCCAGTCATCACTCAGGGAATGACATTTCACACAGTATTTCTGCACTAGCTGCCTACCACATAACTCTATATAGTAGCACATTGCTATTAGTGGTGGTGTTAGCCATCACTCAAAAAACACATCTGCTTGGGGCCCCCTGGTTGGCCACGAACTCTCAGCACACTAATATTAACTAAAGTTATTTAAGATATGCTGATGCTGCGTGTTCTGCCAACCAGCCACGATCCTCAGAATGCACTAGCTAGCTATTGAGTTTTTGGAAAGATCTGGGGGCCCAGAAACATTGAAATCACCCTTCATTGCTAGTTAACTCATCCCATTACAGTGGCGTCTACTGTTGAATGATGAATCATGATAAAGGGTCACAAACTGCTCCAGTGGATTGATTCTTAGAGGAATTTTGTTTCCTTTTACGTCGGCTAATGTTTGTATAAGTAGGACATGAGCTTGGATAGAGATCCATGAATCACTGAGCTGCTCAGCTTCCACTGGCTGGTCGTCGCCTGTCCTGCTCCTCCTTATGCTCAAGCAGAAATTACTAAGAGAAATCTTACCAACACGCAGCGGCTTCTCCGACTCTGAGCACACTGTGAAAACGTCACAGCCCTCCGTGTGTTTAGAGAACGTTGGCGATCAGCTGCGGCCGTGTTGCCGCGGCGAAGAGTACGGAGCCCTACCTGTAATCTTTCAGGCTGCAGTTTGTGACTGCAGTGTGGAGGGATGCAAACCTCTGACCTCCTGAGAATCTTACTGTTATACTGCACCTCACCGACAATATCAATACCTCTGTTTAGCACTCCTCCAGAATTTTCCCAAAACTTTCCCGAAAATCTATCCTCTTTCCTGGCGAATGGCAATTTTTCACGCCACTGCTACTGTCACTGGGGACAAGCTCAGAAATAAAGTGTTTGGAAATGTCGCCTCCATTGCATCTGGGGGTGTTTGAGTTTACTCCACCCTTATAATTCATTGTAACAATATTTATATTCATAAAAATAGGAGTCACACCTGTAGTATTACATTACATTACATCACAAGGGGAATTCGGTAACATTGTTGGCACGCATCGTCCACTGCCCTGCGGAGACTTCACTGATGATATGAAGATTATCTTTCTCAAATTATAACTGAAAAATTATAACCGGCCACATCTCTGAAGAAACTGCAGAGGGAAGAAAAAAATGATCAATGTGCAGTCAAATTTCAATGACCTTGAGAATCCTGTAAATTCCCTGCAAAAATGAATATTTATTGATTCTGCTTAAATATTATTAGCTTATTTTTGTGAAATGTGCAATGTTCTGCACATAGCATTACCTTGACCAACATTCACTCCTGCTGAAAATTACTACCAATGCCAAACAAGTACGAAAAAGATCAAGCTTAGCGATCTGGGTCTAGGATTACTCTCCTTCCTAGGGGTGAAAAGGCACAGTACAAATTAAATGATGGGTCCATTTGCCCTTCAATATCCACTCCAAAGTCTTGAAAGACCCAGTTAAAAACAAAAACACAAAGTCATACTAATAAAAAATATTATTCACATTTATTTGTTTAGGTCTGTGCAGGAAATAAAGCCAATCAGCCAGCAGATACACAGTACATTTCAAATGGCATTTTTTTTTAAAAAATGCAACACTGGCAGTTTAGACTTTAAGTCTGCAGCTGCAGACCGGTGATCAGTGATGGTGGCCATTGCAGGCCATGGACTCGCTATCGCCCAGCGAGTCCGAGAGCAGCCGATCCTCACGTAACACACGAGGCTCCACACTCCTCCTCCTTCCACATTTCGGTCAGACCGAGAAACTTTTTGTCGAATACTTAACTCACCGTCCGAGGCGAACGTGCGAAACTGCACCTTTCGTTCAGCCTTGACGATTATCGCTCGACCTTTTCAAACAAGCCCCCCCCCTCCCCCCAAAACCACATTCTGCCTATGGCTCTGCTTACATGCAAGCAGCTTTCCGGGTAAAGCACAAAAAAGGCTTCTGCACAGTGCAATGACATCACAACGTCATTCAAGGTCAGGGTGCTGATATCCATGCTGGATCGATGGTTCCGAACAAACATGTGACTTTCCGTTTCCATGGCAGTCCATTCCATCCTGCCGTTCCCTTTCACATGACTTGCCTGGGATTCCAAAGTCTTGTGTCCCCCCCCCCCCCCTCCAATCACCATTCTTCAGGAGCCAGAATCTTCTGCTTTGTTTAACTCCACCTTCATGCCCTTCTCTCCGCCACCTGTAAGATGAGGAGTCATCGCTCTTTCAGTTACCATGGTACTCCGTGTGGAGACACCCTGCCTATCCTGCAGGCACCTCTAAGCTAAAAACATCGTTCTGCATCTGTGTGTCTAGTGGAAACCTGCTTGTGGTGCATATACATCTGATGATCACCAAAATAACATGCTTATAAAGAAAGAGTCTCTTTAAAGTTATATATCAAAGACATAATAAACACTTAAAATGATCTACATGCATCCGACATTTATTCATTTATTCGATGCTTTTCTCCAAAGTAGAGGGACAGAATAAAATGTATATGTGATCCCCAGGATTTGAACCCCCAACTTTGCATAGTTAGCACAATGCTCAACTTGAGTTACAGGAACAGTGACAGATAAAACAGATTAAACAGACAGATGAAAGCTACATTATATTCTAACTCTGTGTGTTGGCATAAAGTTTGTACAAGACAGAGATAAAAGTCCAAACTGAAAGCCAAGATAATCTGGGCTGAGTGTAAATATGAGCATTTTTTTCATAGCTGTAGGCCCCCAGGGTGACGTACCTGTTAAGTATTTCTCCTTGGCTCGGGCTCGCTCATCAGCATCAAAGTACCACACGGTTATCGCATACCTGATTGGAGGAGACAGTCATCATGGCCACTCCTTCCCACCCCAGAAAGCACCTCCCCATCATGGCGGACAGCAAAGCCTTTTATGGCAAGGGGAGTTAAAAGAGCACCCAAGGGTAGTGTGGTTTTACTGGAAATAATAAGCAGCATGCACACTATGCACTATTCCAGCCACCTCAATGATATCTGAACGTCATTGTTGTAAGGAAAGCTGGCCAGCACGATCTTGAAACCCCTTCAAACGTATCTGGTGAACGGGGCAGATCTGTCCATCTGCTAATGTGGAGTGTAGCACATGACTGGTGATGGAGGGGACGCCGCTCACCTTGTAGCATACGAAGGCTGCACCTCATGGGGGTTGCGCCGGTCCGACCAGAAAAGCAACAGCCGGTCGAACTTGGGATCAATGTCGGCAAAGCTGGATTTCCCTTCAGGGAAGATCCGGAGCAGACCTCCATGTTCCTGGGGAAAAACAATTAAGGAGTTAGTGTTACACCTTTATCCAGCTAAATAAGTCTCACTTCTGCAACCTGATAAACCTTTTACCCAAGCATTGGTGACGACCAAATGAAGCTTCATGAACCATTTGCTGTATTTTTTGACCCCACTAGATGGTGCTCTCTGTTCATAAAAGGGCTCAAAGAATGTCCCAAAGCAAAAAAAGAGCACCATCTAGTGGGGTAAAAAAAATACAACAAATGGTTCATGAAACTTTGCTTGGCCATCACTACCAACCATTCATCTATCCAACCGCTTATCCTGGTCAGGGTAGCAGGGACCTTTGACAAACAAACACAGCTGCCCCTTGGCAAATCCCATCCACTTCCATTCTCAGGCAGCGGTAACAGCTGCAGACCCCTACAATCTGCCCGTTCAAGGACATCCTGCCCTTCTTCTAATTAACAGGAACACTTGGGGAGGGAAGAGGAAATGTTTTTTTGAATGGATGGCACCTATGACCAGAAATGGGGGTGGGGAAGGGGGGTTCACTGGCCATGCCATTATGTAACGGGAGGGATTAAGGTGGAGAAAGCTGCTGGTCGGAAAACAACCAACTGGGAGACAGAATCGGCGGTGCTTCAACTCTCTTACTGCTGGTGTCTACACAATCGGGAGACGTAGGCAAAGATGTATCGTTCAGGTACTGAAAGTTAAAATCCAGACTAAGGTTTTGTTTCAACCAACCTGTTGAACACTCTGTGACTGTGACTCTTTATACTCAACTGGTTGGTTGAAACAAAATCCTGGTCTGGATTTTTACTTTCTGGCGGGATGGAATGAGGAGGGAGGTTGCTTTTGCAATGGTGTGGCTCAAATCATCTACTCCAACTAAAAGCATTCCCAAAAGTGGGTCACTTCGGTGTGACTGACTCATAAACGTGACAGGCTTTGATCTACTTCCCCTTGGAAATGACATCTCTAACATATATAAGACATGGAAAGATTACTTACTGCATATCCTTCCGCAGAGAAAGCTAGACATCTATTCAGGATTACAACTTAGACTCTGACCCAGATGAATAATAATAATAACAATGATAACAATAAACCCAACATACAGCATCCCCAGAATACAAACAACTATAGATTCGAGATTCCATAACTCAAATATCAAATTAACAGTAATTACACATAGATTCAATCTGAGTGTGATCAAATCGAAAAATCTGCCAGCAGAAACCGCTTCGCATCCTTGGGAAACTGCTACAGCTATTTCAGCCCAAAGCCTATAGGACTCATAGCATTGCTCCCCCGATGGCCCAGGACAATCTGGTTTTCCCATCGGGCTACTAAAATGTAACAACACCCTGTTAGGGGATCATTTCTGATAGCCCGTCAAGGTAAAATCAAACTCCCTCCTTTATTCGCCCTTCATGCTCTTTTGACTTGCTATTATGATGAAAAACTTTGATCACGGAGTGCTTACTTTGTTTGTTCGCTAGAAAGTGTACACTTAACACCTAGGAGGATTTACTTATCACACAATCGCCTTGTGCCACCATCTTGATACATTGTTGGTAATAGGATACTCTGCTGGAATGGTAATAGAGAACTCCGAGAATGTCTTTACGTTTTTTGATTTGACAAGTACAGCTTTATTATCACACCACTCATATTCAGTACACTGCATATGGTGATGCAAAATAACGTTGTACGAAAGTAAATTCAAAGCAAACGATATAAAGTGAAAACATATTACTAGATAGGACCTCATGCATAGCAAAAGCAAAATGGCTCGGAGCCACCTGCTGTCTGATATGATGTCGTTGTTGGGTGGTTTTTAAAGTTGTAGGTAACACTGTAGCAAATGAAAGCAAGTAAATGTCTGGAGGTTCGATTTCTGTATTTCTAGCTGGGTACAGAAACTGAGGAGGATAAAGTGTTGACAAAATATTTTGGTGTAGGTCTATTCATGGGTAAGCGTAAGTATACATCTCAAGCTTATTAGTTTTCATTTATTATTACACATTATTTATCATTATATTATTTTTGTCATCTCATGGTAACATTAAGCAATTAATAAATAATTTTCACGTTTCCACATCAATTTTTTTTCCCCATTATTGGTTTCTTAAGAATGTATACTTAAAAAATTGCCTTTGCAAAATTTGGGCTGGTCAAAATTCATTTTGGGCTACCAAAATCGTAAGAAAGCCTGTCTGAAGGGCTACCAGAAATTTATAAATTTTGCAAGCCCTGGCCTACGTACAGAGAAATGAAACATAACCCACAAATGCAATGTATACTGTAATTATTTGGTCCATTCACAAATATTGCTTGAAAATACATGCCTTCTGTGTGCTTTGAAGGCATAACTTCCATTTTGACCCACAAGAATAAAGTTACAAGCAGAAACATTTAAGAAACAGAAAAAAACAGCTAGACTGGGTAATGCATAGATTTTTAAAGAAGACGTAGGGTCTGGTTTGATTTTACAGTCTTCAGATTGGGCACCTGGGATCTGGTCATTAACATAAAGAAGGATGCACGGAAAAAAGGAGAGAGATAACGGCCCGAACATGCTGGCAGACTGACCAGCAGCATTCTCTGGAATTGTGGCTGGGCAGAAGCAGCTGGACACTCGCAGAGCGACCGGCAGCATTTCCGAGAAGCGTCAGGTTAAGCAACCGGTCCCGTTGCGTCTCCGTGCGTACGTCCCGCAAGAAACACAACCCGTCAGGCGACTCGGCGTGAGCGAGAGAGGAGTCCTGGACCGCCACTTTAACCGCACCCGAGAGCACTTAGGCAGTGAGCCAGGCCTCTGAATCAGAGAGAAAACAACGACAAACGGAAACACAAACCGCATTTCATGAAACGAGAAGCTATGAGGCACTCCGTCGATCCATCAACGCAGGACGGACTTCAAGCATCACTGAACACATATTCATAGATCATCTGAAATTACATAGCGAGTGTGAGACTACAGCAGGAACTACAGAGAACCTAAAGCAATCAAAGTCTGTTTATCAAATGCAGAAATGCACACCGCACTGCTAGGATAACCATATTTTGCTTTACAAATAAAAAGGGACACTGAGGGCAAGAGGCTTCACAGCAACACAAAAATGCACACAGACAGTATTCTGACTGTAGGAAGCAAATGTCAACATGAAGCAATGCAAAATCCCAGGATTTACGGTTACCCTCATATAGCACTATTTGCAGGCAAGGAAATGAGTTTCCCTGAGAGCAGAAAGCAAGGTTAAGGATAAATATAAGATAAAAAAACAAGATGATAAAAATAAACATATTGCCAGTCTGATATTATCTATCTGTTAAACTTTTGATGGTGCTGCATATTATTTTTGCCCTTCAATATAACTACATTTATCACAGAAAATCTTGGGACACGATTCATTAAAATATTGCAAATTTATTGGTTTTATAAAAGTATTAATTTGTTTATAAAATACATACACACACACATATATATATATATATATATATATATATATACACACACATATACACACACACACCCACATATATATACACACACATA